>JAOTIZ010028798.1:0-20078 GCA_027123425.1 Erythroxylum panamense | reverse complement strand
TTATCACAATTCAACCCCCCCTTCTTGTGTATCTTGATCGTATTATTGTCCAATATATTAACGTGTGATTCACTTCACAATGGTCGATCACTGCAACTCATTGATTGACTAATGTGTCAACTTATAACACTTATGCACTTTTTTGATAACTTTAACCTGCATTATTCGACCACTAACCTATATTTGTAGACTTATATACCCAAAATCATGATTTTAACAACTTCAAACATTCAAACTCAATTTTCTTAACGTGAAACTAACTTTCTAAAAAAAATTCTAAAGTGTATTTTAAGGATAAAGACTGTTTTCTTTTAAATTAAAACTTTAATTCCTATTGAAAATTTTAAAGGCTCACGTAATAAGTTAAAATGATGATTTGTTGATGCTTTAAACTATCAAATTAACTAAATAGGTCATACAATAAATATTACATATTCATTTGTAACCTTGTCGTGTCTTATTCTTCTTTGGTCTTCATTTTGTTCTTCACTTAAATGATCTTAACTCCAGCTTCTCTTTAGTATCTTCATTAGAATTATCTTGATGTTTGCATTATCACTATCACTTTCATTTTACCTTCATAAAAAATAAGCTCATCAGTAATACTTATATTTTATCGTCATCAAAACATGGATTGAAACCTCCCTTGATTCAATATATACTATAAGGAGTTGCATAAATTTTCAAAATATGATAATTGAAACAAAAAATGTCAAACTATAGTGTACCAATATATTTAGCTTAATATTTTCATGATAATTTAAATCATAATCAATAAATTTGCTTTAGTGTACCAAAAAAACAATATATGAATCATTTTATATATAATTATATTGGTATATAATTTTATATAAATCAAAAGAAGGTTATTTGTTACCACAAAAGAGAAAAAGGTAAGCAAGCATATAAGAAACATTTTTATTGATTAGGCAATATAAAAAAAATTGGGCACAAACATACATGGGCATTTATATTGATACTAAATTATTTAAACTGTAATAAAAATGGCTAAGTCAAGCTTCCATCTGATCCAATCTGACCACCTTTCAAACTACCTCTAAAAATGAATCACCCAACCTATTAAATACCAGGCTTAAGCCTAACACGATTAGACTTGGGTTGAGATTAAAACATCTTTTTTAGTATAACTAACTAAAATGATGTAGCTTTTGGTTTATAGAATAAAATGTAAATTTTGATTAATTATACTAAAATGACGTCATTCTTTGAGTTGTCTCAAGCAAGATGAAGGGTCCGTTTGGTTGAGCTTTTATCAGTAAAGCTTTTGTCAGTAGAGCTTTTCTGAGAAGAGCTTTTTTTAAAAACCAATTGACTGTTTGACTGTCAATTAAAAAAATAGTTTTTTAAAAAGAGCTTCATAAAGTAGACTGTTTGGCAACATAAAAATAAAAAGCACTTTTATTAATTTTAACTATATTTTATTTTATAATAAAATTATTTATGCTAAATAATTTTTAAAGTATCCATCTGAGCATCCAACTGAATACCATCTTTTTCACACGTAAATAGTTGAACCGCAAGTCATCTACAATGTCATCAATATTCTCTTCTACCTATTCACCTCTATTTTGCTGAGATGGAAACTCAACTTTAATCAGCTACACCCTATACTAGCTTCCCAGGAGCTCTTCATCCTCATCTTTATCCTGATAATAATCTTTATTTCCATTCTGTTTACCATTATTTTTGTACATCTATTAACGCATTTGTGATTGAAGAAGGGAGGGGGAAACACCTAAGCTATCAAAGATATAAAACTTCTCACAGTACATCTGCAATTTGCAACTGATGATTTCACGTAATTTAGTGATTTGACCTCATCCCGAATACTAATTCCAGCCGTATAAAACTACCACTGCTGTCTACTATAAGTCTTCATTGGTCAAACTTAAACCAAATATCTTTTTGCTGAGTGTTTGTCTCTTCTCACAACTGTCCATTTTCCCATACAACCTACTCTCAACTACCACTCTACACTTGCTTAAAAAACATAAATGTTGAATGAAAGCAAAAAAGAAACAGATATACCAAATGCATAAGCTTTAGTAACCGTATGCTCCAGATAATACGATTATATACACCTGTTACTTCATAAATCTGACTGACGTATACCTTAACAAGCCAACTGTAGAAAATAATTTCATGATACTATCCAGAAACGCCTGGAGATCCCACTCAGAGAAGAAGCATAGAGTCGCGTGGCAGAACCAAAAAGGTCGAACTTTCCCTTGTGGGGAAGCTTAAATGATCTCGACCCACTGCCAAAAGCATTGCAAAGAAGCTTATAGTGGGCTCCATCACTGTTAAGAAGCAACTTGGAGTGACCCTGTGCAATGAACAGAGCCATCAACTTCGGCTTGGTCCTCCAAGTTAGTTACTGTATGTAGCATGTAGCGTTGGGCCTGGAGTCTGGAGTCTGAACTTTGTACGATTGTGTACAAAGGCGATGTACATAAACGAAGAGAGTGTCTTTTACGGATGCAAAAGAAGGAAAATATCAAGGGAAAAAATGGCTCAATGAAAAATCGTCGCCACATGTTATCGCTTCTTTTTCTTAGACTTTCGAATATCTCTTTTCCGTGTTTGGTCGGAAGTTTTCAATTTTACAAACTTGCAGAAGCGTGTTGTATGATGAACAAAAGAAACATAATGGGTATTTGGCGCTTTTCTTCTTTACATAAGTGACGGACTTTTTTTTATATAAGTGACAAAAAATTAGCTTCCCAAAAAAGTTGAAATTGGGACTTTTCTGAAAAGCTCCAAATTTTAATTTTTAAAAAAGTTGTATTTGAATTTTTAAAAAATTTATTTCTACTTTAAAAATACTTTTGAAGTTTACAACCAAATATTTACTTTTTATTTAAAAATAACTTTTGCAGTAGAAAAAAGTACTTTTGGTCTTCCAAAAACTCAATCAAACGGAGGCGAAGTCGACCTTTCATAAGAAAAGAAGATGGTAAATGAGAGGGACACGTTAGCATAGCTGGTTATAGATAAGAGGCAGAGAGCGCAAGTTTTCGAGTAGAAGCAAGAAAATGGAAACAAGCCCCAGCGAGATCGGAAGTTCAAAGATGTATGGAGGTTACAACAAGCGTTACAAGCACTTCAGTCCCACTCTGGGCTGCTCCATGACTTTCTACATCTATTTCCCTCCTTCTCCTTCCCCTTCCCGTAAATTCCCTGTATGTGTATAAACTCTTTACTTTATCCTCCTATAAACCAAACCCGCTCTTGTCTTGCATAGTATTTTCTGAGGTTGTTATTCATGGGATTTACACATCTATCAACAATCTGTACGGATTTAGATTGACGGGTTAACTATTAATAGGTACTCTACTGGCTCTCTGGATTGACCTGCTCTGATGAGAACTTCATTGTCAAGTCAGGAGCTCAACGTGCTGCCTCTGCCCAAGACATCGCTCTTATTGCTCCTGATACTTCTCCAAGTAATTTCCCCGTTTATGCTTTTGATATTGCATTTTTAATCTTTTCTCAGCTGAACTTCTTGTGATTCTTTTGTTGAAGGAGGTCTAAATGTGGAAGGAGAAGCAGACAGCTGGGACTTCGGTGTAGGTATGCTTGTTGGGCCTTTGAAGATTACCTCGAGCTTTCTTTTCTTGGGGTTTACGATTATTGTCTTGTATCAACGCTCCTTTTCTGTATCACATTGCTATTGTAATTCATAGTTTGTCTTTTATTTTATAATATAAGGTGCTGGATTTTATCTTAATGCTAAAGAAGAGAAGTGGAAGAACTGGCGCATGTATGACTATGTGGTGAAGGAACTTCCAGAACTAATAACTAAAAATTTTCCTCAGCTTGATACATCTAGGGCATCTATATCCGGCCATTCAATGGGTGGTCACGGTGCTTTAACGATTTACCTGAAGAACCTTGATAAATACAAGGTAAAGGATCATGACTTAACTATTCAAAACTCTTTTTAGTTGTATAACATCTATGTTTGTCAGTAATGTACTCAAATGCTTTGAGTTTTCTTATACTCAATTTTACATCTTATGGAAAATTCATGATTCTTAACCTGCGCATAAAAATTTGACCTAAAATTGTGGTAAAATGCGATTCTCCATGGGAATAATTTTTTTGCTGAATGCAATTAATTTCCTTCTTTCTTGGTTAATTAGAGGCCATTTATTGATCTCAAGAACCTCAAAAACATGCTAGTTAATTTCACTTGGCATAAGGTTTTGAAGACCTAGATTTACGAGGTTGTGTATATGAATAAACCACTTTGGAGTTATTGTCTCTTCATGTCTTGACAACTTCCTATAGAATTCAACGTATACCATCCAAGTACTGATCTGGACACAAGTTAAGACGTTTTTGACCTTTGTGAAAAGATAACCTACATTGGAGGGATTTCATTTTCCTTTTTACTTAAATGATGGGGCTGAAGCAATCTTCATTACTTAAGACACTGAACTTCTGTTTATTTGGGTTGTTTTATCTCAGTCAGTATCTGCCTTTGCACCAATTGTCAATCCTATAAACTGTCCATGGGGGCAGAAGGCTTTCACAAATTATCTGGGTAGCAACAAAGTTGACTGGGAGGTAATATGCTATGAAGAATGTATAATTTGTACCCAAGTTCTTCAAGATTTCCTGATACACTTGGTAATTTCAAATTTGCAGGAATATGATGCAACTTGCCTAGTTTCAAAGTTCCATGATGTTTCTGCCACAATTTTTCATTGATCAGGTAAAGCTTACATTGATTTAATGTAGTTTCATGATGCTTTGCCACCGAAATTTCTAGGAACTTGTTGGAGTTTAAAGTTTGTTTTTTTTGCCATTTATTCCTTTGAGAAGACTTAAGATTATGCTGTGTGATATCTTTTCTTAAATTCAAGAATGAAGATCACCAAATACAAACGCAAAAACACTACAATGGAATATTTGTGTGTGGACGCTTTCTTTCAAAGTTACAGCGTACATATGATTAGTAACTCAAATTGGTATAGCTGAGAAGCCCTAAACGTACTGCTTGGCACAGTTTTTATCTCATCTCATGGCATTTATCCCTGCAGTTTAATGTTTTACATTTTTCAGTGGCACTGTGTTTATGCTACTTTTAGGGTTATCAGTATCTATCCCTGAGTAATTTGCCTTTCATGCGAAGATGATAGACTGACGCATTTTGTGAGATGTGTTAAATGCTTAAATAAACTTTGGATGGTATTCTAATCAGTTCCCACAACTCTTGAATCAGAATTTGATATTGAATGATGTTAGGAGCTACGGGGGTGAGAGGAAAGACAGGGGCTAGGAGGGTGATGTCAGAGTTAGTTAGAATTGGGCTGAGGTGGCATATGGAATAACCGATTGTACTAGGGGCAGATGAGGATAAAAGGAGGGCAGAAGAGAGAGGAGGAGAGGAAAAAGTGAGAAGAATATTGTGACAGAGAAAGAAGAAATTCTTTCCCTGAGGAGCAGCTTGCTCTGGTTAGTGAGTGATCTTCGGATCCTCTTGTAATAGCAGTGTTACCACTGTTTTACTATCAATAATATACTAGTCTCTAGCTTATTAAGTTAGAGGTTCCTAACAAATGACATGGAACTCTAAGGTAGTTGTTATTTGATCGATGGTTTTCAGCACCATGTATTGTATCTATCCCAAGCAGTATGATGAAAGTGGGCACTGATGATTATTATGTCTGTTATAAACAATAGATCCGCACTTCTACCACGTTTGTTTTAATATAATCTTTCATCTGCTGTCGTGTTTGGCCAGGGGGACGATGACAAATTTTTACATGATCAGCTGCTGCCAAACAAGTTTGAGGATGCATGCCGGAGTGCCAATGTTCCACTTCTACTGCGATTGCAACCTGGTTATGATCACTCGTACTTTTTCATTGCCTCTTTCATTGATGATCATATCAGCCACCATGCTCAAGCGCTTGCCCTGTAAGGCTTTTTAAATGGTTTACTAGGATGGGATGAGCTACAAAAGCAAAGTTCCGTTTCTCATGTCGTGTCTTGGCAGTTTGAACCTTGTAGATACTTTTGTTAGTTGGATAATACTTTACATATTAATGTTGCAGTTTTTGGATTTACTTTTGTTGATTTTAACATGGCTGTTTTAGATTTAGTTTTGTTGATTTTTAAAATTTGTTTGTTAAAGAATTCAACTGGGTTTTACATGCATTAAAAAGGAATCGATTTAAAGGGTAAAAATCCTCAAATGGCACCTGTGTTTTAAGTGCTTGTGGAGCTTTTTCCTTTTTGCAACTAAAGAACCAAATTGAGTAACATTTCCTGCTTTTAAAATAAATTACCAATGTAGCTATTAAATTTGGTTCGAGTAACGTTGTTATGCCAAAATGCAGATTAAGATGCCAGTAAAATGTTTAATGTGGTTCTAAAAAGCATTCAGTATAACAAATTTATGTTAAAAAGCCACTGAAAATCTTTGTATGAAAGCGTTTTCCATTGATAAAATAGAGATTCACTAACAAAAGATTATATTGAAGCACATGGCAGCTAATGATTGCTTATTTTGACAACTATACTGAACTAAGATATTTTTCAAACTGCATTATCGAATAGAAACGCTGAAGAAATTACATATACTTCCAAGTACAAACAGTATTGACAATGTATAACTTAAGCATAACTTATATTCAAGTGATCCTTTTTTCGACGATAAGTCCCAAATTTTGAGCAGCTTACGACTTCCTTGAGAGGTAAACTGGACAAAGAACCTACAAGCGGGGTTTCCTGACCAAAACCTATCAAAACAATACTGATCTACCATGAGGGGTAGATGCTCCTAATCATTTCAGAACTAATTTTCCTGCAACTCCACAAATATTTCTGAAGTTGGGGCAGAGGTTGTACAAGGCCTCAAATATGTACTAACACTGGGAAACAGATGCAACTCCACGTCTGTACGCAGCTAAAGTTTCCAAGTCATCTAATGTATTGTGTTGTTATGTACAGAGTCCAAACATGGCCATGTATGTTTGCCTCTTCATAATAACTTGTGCATCATCCTCAGGTAACTTACCTCGATAAAATGGAAATTTATTTTCCAGTTGAGATGTCCATGTAATCCACCATACGATACCTTCAATATATTCACTTCATGTTTTCATGATCAAGTTAGCTTGTTTAAGGCAAACTCATTCATAGGAAGGGTATTGGCTCTGTGATGAATCTACTAAGGGTGCTGCAGTATATGCTGGTTCAAGATTTTTATTTACACTGTCTGTTGGTCTCTTTGGCCTCTTGGATCTCTGCAATGGTTGATCTGCACTTGGAAAAGGATCATCCAATTCATTGTCAATTGAAGTCGAATTCCTTGACTTCGATTTAGTCTGCTTGTCAGAAGTTTTTCTCTGAGAAAGAGCAAAACTTTTTAAGTAAAAACCAAGAGTCCAGATGCAGATGATAGAGTGAAAACCCATTGCTGGCGGGAGGCAATCCACATTACGACAGTAGATCAATAACATAAATATATAAGAGAAAGGAATAACAAATTACTTTCAATATAGCTTTAGACTCTCAAAGCTATATGGAAAGTAATTAGAAAACCAAAATTTTAAGGAAATATAATATCAAATTATAATTTCCTTTAGTGAATTGACCTGAAACAGTTGAAAGTTTAGTTGGATGAAAGAAAAAGTAGTTCCACTGTGCTGTTTACATGTATTAGACAAAATAGTATAACAAAATATTCCATGCAATCACTTCTTTAGTTTCTCTTCTCATCTCTTGTCCATGTTATTTGTGTGTTTTTTCTCAAGCATCGAGGTGAAGGTGGACTCTTACTATGAGAATAGGAATACGAGTTAATGGGATTCTCACAAACAACAGAACTGCCATGCTTTCCTTCTTTAGCCTTAAATGGGACATATGTCGTTAGGCAATTAATAGAAATTTGAGGCTTCAGTAATTTGTTAATTGTCTGTACTATCAAGACACATAACCTTCTAAAAGTCAAGACAACGAAATAAAAGTACCTTTTTGTTGTTGGATTTTGTTTTCTCAACATTTTGAGAGATGTCAGATCCCTGAACACCAGGTTCTGTTAAATCTTCCAAAGTTGCATCACCTTCTGCATCTAACCGTATGGCCTTTGTTGACTTTTTCTTATGTCTATCTTTGGCCTGAGAAGCAAAAATGTCATTTATGAAATGAATTTGAACAAAAAGTTAAAAGCTTGATTCTAGTTTTTTGTCCAAATTTCTATATATTGCATCACTCCACACTCTCATTAAATAATGGTATAATCAACACATCGACATAGTTTTGAAGTGACCAGAAAGGATAAGGTCTCATACCATGAAAGTATAGCAGCAGTGAAATAGGCCCTAGGAAAATAAGCTAGAATCTACCAGATTTAAAACTCACCTGCAGTGGAGCTTCTTTTAACTTCTGTTCTAGTTGGGCATCATCAAGAAGTAAAGACACAACGTCCTCCGGAGCCAAGAGATCACCCTGAACATGGCCACCAGTCATGACAAGCTGCTGGACAGTGTTTTTCTGGCTAGCTCTTTGCAAGATCTTTTCCTCAACTGTCTCCTTACAGATGAGTCGGTATACAGTAACCTACACAAAAAAATGTTTAGCTTAACCAACATTAACTAACTTGAGGAAGAACATGTTTTTGTTTCACCAGCCAACAGCGATGAGCCGGTATACAGTAACCTAAAAAAAATGTTTAATTAGCTTCACCAACATCAACTAACTTTAGGAAGAACATGTTTTTTGTTTAACCAGCCAACAGCATTATAGTAACATAATTGAATGGAGGCGAGCAACATATTAAATGGAAAGGAGAACTTTCAGGAAAAATCAGGCATATTCAAATGTGCAAAAGTAAGATAACAATCATGAACTTACATCCTTTGTCTGCCCCAATCTGTGAGCTCTATCCATTGCCTGTAAATCTAAGGTTGGGTTCCAATCACTTTCGTAAAAAATGACAGTATCTGCTGCTGTTAAATTAATGCCCAGTCCACCTGCTCGTGTGCTCAGCAAGAATACAAAAATGTCATTCCTGCAATCAAAGAATTAAACATAATCAACATATTGAAACTCAGAAAAGAAATATATTATGTGACAAAAAACAAATGAGAGAGGGAGTAATAACTCCACTAATGCTTCCTCACCTAAGCTGGAAATCTTTGACCATGTCCCGTCTATCCACAATAGTGGAAGACCCATCAAGTCGAAGATACCTATATTTCCTATAATTCATGTAATCCTGCAATCATCAATTATTAAACAATCAAATTTATTTCACTGTAAGAGGCCCAATTTAGTGATTTACACATGACGTTACTATTAATGTCAACAAATGTATTCATCAAAGTTATCCTGCCTGATTTACAAATATATTTTACATGAAATTGATCAACATACAAACAAAAGAAATTTGTAAATCAGGTAGGACAACTTTGACAAACTCAGCTTAAGGTTATCCATTTTCCCTCCATGTTACGATATATAGCCACAATCCATAAGATCATTTAAGCGCATCCTTCTTTACAGTTCAACTTCTTGCACTTTCAATCACCTATTTACCTTCTAACAATTTTGTAACAGGGGAAATACCTCTAGAATATTTAACATTTTTGTCATTTGGGCAAATAAAAGAACCCGGTGATTTTCTGCTCGCAAGCGCTTCAGCAGTATATCAAGTGTTTGAAGCTTGCCAGAATCCTGCACAAAAAAGTTATCAAGTGCAAATGTAAGCATTTATACTGTTTGCCTGCATTCATTCACAAGTTCTAAAAGAAACAAAGTCTATGTACCGTAAGCAACTTTGCTGGGTCAAAGCTTTGCATGGGAGGACAGGATCCAAATATGTTGTGCGTCAACTGGAGAGCAGGTTGTGAAATAGGTAGTTCACGATCAATCTCTTCAATAAGAGGATGAGAACCATCTGGCTTTCTTGGTCCATTAAATTCAGATGTACGAGCAAACCCAATTAATATCCTCTTAACCCAAGGTTGATGTAATTCTTCAGTCATATTGTAGGCAAAGTTTCTATCTGAGCACTGGGCACGAATCTATAGAGGGAAAAGTTCATGTCAAACTTTCATAAATTAACATCATAAACTAAATATTCTCACTGAAAAAAAAATTAACTAGACATTACCGGAGGAGCTCTAGTTCGTGGAATAAAAGTATATGTTGAATGAAGAAGTTTGATATTTGAAAGAATCCTATCTTGATAAGGGACAACTAAAGCCTCAAATGGAGCATCAGCTGGACCTGTTGCAAATTTCCTTTTTGCCAAATTTATCTCTGATCTTGAAGGCATCAGTAACATCCGTGTAACAGCTCTTATCTTACCCTTGTCAAGAAGATTGCAATGTGAATCATCAGCAATTTCTTTCGTGAGTGAGTCTAAGATTCCATCAAAAGATTGCTGGTCCAATTTCATAATTGAATACAACAGCCTCTCCATAAATGTGCCACCAGCCAGAAATGCAACTTCTGTAATGGATAAATCCATCAGACGAGTAAAACCAAATGTCCCACTGCCTGAGTTGCTCTCTTGTGGAAGCATAGATCGATAGACATTTTCTGGAGAAAAGATGCTAAAATGCTTTTGAAAGAATTCTTTGTGTATAACACTCCTCGTTGCTGCGTGGAGTACTTCAGAACTTCGGAGAGCTTCTTTGTGGACTAATTTTGGGATCTGACAGCACGAAAACAAGAGGAAAACATGGTCAGCAGAATACAAGATAAAAAACTACATGATTACATAGATCCTATTGGTGAAACTTTTTATCCTCTTTCCTTCATGGAAAAATTAACAATATTATGTTTTTTTTTCTTCAAATAACAGAAGTGTGGTTACCTGGTAAGTAATAGGATTCTGACCTCCTGAATAATGCACATCCTCCAACTCCCCAAAGGGAGGAGGTAAAAGAGAATTTGGAATGTCTGCAAAGTAGTAATACGTGCTTCCTTCATTCCTTTCAAACAACTCTGGATGGTTACACACCTGCCATGTCACCAAAAAAAAAAAATCACAGTACTGTACTTTTCTTTTGATTTTTGCCTTACGCTTTGTTTATCATTCTAAAAAAGGTGGTGACACTTAGGTCTTGTTTGGTAACTAGTAATGAAGGAATCAGAATTAAAAAAATAGGAATGGGAATAAAAAGTGGGAATGAAATTACTAATTATGAGTGTTTGGTATGCAAGCACTAGGAATGGGATTATAGAAGTTAAGGAGTTATAACATTGTTTGGTATTAAATATTAAGAATGGTAATGAAATTTTTTTATTTATGTTTAACCATTATGTGATTTATTTTATCTTGCAAAACCTAAATGAAATCCGGATTTGGATTGCAGTTTCTTCTTTTAACTAAATCAATGATTTCTCAAAAGATGATGAATACGTTAGTATACAAGAAAATAAAAAAAAGAATTTATCACAAAAAGAAAATTAAAAAAATTAAAAAAGTTAACAATAAAAACTGACCTAGAGAGATATGTTGAAAAGCAACCATAAAGGAATAGCGAATAGAGAGTTTCAGTTGAGACGAAACACAAAGGAAAAAAGAAGTTATGTTGAATAAAAACGAGATAAATATTCAATTTTTTACTCATATTTAGTTATTATATAATTTATTTTGTATATAATTAATTAAAATATTTTAATGATTTATAAAATTATTAATTTTTAAATAATTATGAATAATTTTTATGATAAGAATAAAAGTATCAATGAAACAAAATAAAATAATTATTAAAGAAATTAATATAAAAATAATTTTGAAGATAATATTATGATAAGAATCAATATCTTTTGATAATAACTTGATAATATTCTAATAATATATTTTATCTTTTATTCCTGATTTTTAATTCTAGCATATACCCACACCCTCCTTAGGAATAGAACTCCAGGATTATTTAAGATTCATTTTGTCAATCTCTATTTTATCTATTACGGATAACCAAATAATTAAAAATTAGGAATGCAGGTTTCCTATTCCCAACTCTTTATTTCTGGTTACCAAACAAGACCTTAGGAATACATCACATTTATTAAAAAAAGAAAAGAAAAAAATTCTCTTTATTACTAGTTACCAAACAAGACATTAGGAATATATCACATTTATTAAAAAAAGAAAAGAAAAAAATTAGCAATATGAATCCAGAAAAGCTTCAAAAGATTTCCTACCTTCCTGAGCTGAATAACTATGTTCATCAGATTCATAATTTTCTTCTCATTAAGATGCCCCCGGCTGCTGTCAAATAATTCAGATAGAGAGATCTTGTTCTTAATGGCTTGATAGAAGGCTTGCTGCCGAGAACTCAACTTGCAATGCACTGTAACCTCTGTTTTTCTAGTAAGCTCAGAAATCACATCTTTTTTAACTCGTCGGAGCATGAAAGGCTTTAGAATGGCATGCTACCAAAACAAAAGATGCAACATTTGAATAAGATAAGAAAAAAGAAACATCCAGCAGAATTTCAAAATATATGGTTGGAACAACCAATCTATAACTAAATAGGAATAATTTGGTTGGTTATACAGGTTGGCTTTTAGAAACTTATCAGATTCAATGTAGAGAATCAAACTTAAATCACCTATGTAAAACCAAACCAAATAGTAAATCTAAATTTAGTGTCTAGTGTAATATAAATCGTGATCTTAACCACAACTTGAATAAAGTGACAACATAAAACAATATGTCGCATACATAAAAAAAGACATGGCTCAACACATTTATATCATTTATTTATTGATCACAAATTGAATAGACATTTCCAATTGAAGCTTCATGCTGCATTAAACTGGACAAGGTTCTATATATAACCCTCTAGAGGAGTTTGCAAAAATCACATAGTTAGGACAAGACAGTATTTGCAGGCCTAATTGCAATTACTTCAACTGAATCTTAACAAATTGACTACAATAGTGTAGATTCTCAATAACAGTGTCCAAAACATATCTCATAACACAGTGAACTAACATGAAATAAAATTGATGCAAAAAACTTAAGAGATTATAAAAGAAATAAAAGAGGAAAGATTAGTGAACCATAAGCTTTAATTTGGTAGGATGAGGATTGGGAATTGAGCTGACATCAAAGATAAGGGCCGAAATTTAGATTATGATGGGTTCCTTATTAGATAGGAATAAGTTAAATATATTATTTTTGATATATTATCCTAATTGTTTAGGACTTATAATAGGATTTAAATTTGTTAGGAATCTTTTCCTACTAGAATAAGGGCTCTAAAAATTTCTCTATAAATATGTGTATATTCAGCCCTTCAAAAACAAGCGATATGAAATTTTCCTACAAACTTAAATTTTTAACTAAAAGGTGAGATGTTTTCTTTTAAGAGGGATTCGTAGACCTTAAAAGTGATTCTTAGTTTCCTACTATCCATTGTTTCAGTTGCTCACTAAATTCTAGCAAACCAAACCTAACTTCTAGCATATTAAAACCTGAAATCCTAAGCCTAAATTTCCAGAAATTGAACCTTAAAATTCTAGCTATACAAAATCTGAAATTTCAGCATTCCTAGCTAAAATTCAACCTTTAAACTTAATATTCTGGTAGCCTAATATCAGCCATATTTCCTAATTTTGTGATTTTTTACTACTAGTTACTATATATTCTATTTGTCCTACATCAAAGATGATGTCTCAAAATGTATGAAATGATAATAGCCTAAAATAGTAAACAGAGATTCATCTTTGAAATGCATAATCTCTTCACCTGTTTGCTGTCTTGTAAGAGTCATATGTAAGTTTCTAAGAAATAACAATATGCAGATATGAATGTATCAACCCACAGTTCCTCATAATAGAGAGAGAAGAAAAGAAAGTCATCACAAATGTGAATACATCAAACTTTTCCTTCATCAAACAATTATATCATACAACTTTTTTTATATTTTTCTTTCAATTTGCTTTGTATAAGTTTCAATATGTATCAGGAAAGTTCAGTCTTTCCAATTCTGGAATTATCTTATGTAACAAGCAATACTCTCTACGCTGGGAATTGACCCTATATGGCCTCAATTACAATGTGAAAATTTCAATATGCCAAAGACCAAAAAGATACAAGAAAGAACAAAACATCATTTATAAAACATCCAATAACTCAGCATGAAAGATAACCAATTACTGAGAACAAAATTCAACATGTATTATTAGGGCCCAAATCAAGATTCACGTACAACACTGTATACTTGATAATTTTTTTTGTTCATGATAATCTCATAACTTTTATCACATTTCTTAAGCCAACATAATCTTAAACATATAAATCACTGCAACCAACAATCTAATAGAAAGAGCGATAAAACACTCACCAATCTGTTAAGCTGATGCTCATTCAAAGTACCCCCATGTTCTGCATGATTTTCAATTCTGGCAATACAATGAGAAATGTTAACTCTACCTCTGAAATATCCAAAAAAGAGTATCTCATCAAAGGAGTGAATATATACCCTTTAGAAAACCATTCATTGAACTGTTCATGGCTGTCAAACAATGTCGGCATTATGAAATGCAGAAGGGCCCACAGTTCTGCCATGTTATTTTGGATTGGGGTACCCGTAAGGAGCAAGCGGTTACGACAATTGAAACTGAGCAGCGTCTTCCATCTTATACTGAAAAAAGGCATCCATTGGACCAAAATGTGAATACATATTTCAACAGACAATTACTATTTTCAGATTCACGTGACAATGCTACTTTTTTAAAGCATCACCTGTTCTTAACATGCATGTAAGATCACTTTTTTAATTAATATTTATCATATTTCAGGAAAAAAAATTATAAGCCAAAAGCCATCAAATCACAAAGGGAGGTAAGCTTAGGCAAGACCATAAATAGTAATTTGTACTGCTGATTGTGATTGTTACCTCTGCTTTAAAAAATTAATGAATAGAAATACATACAAAATTCAGAAACTTGAGGACAGAATCAAAACCTGCTAGAACTTTTAATAGCTTGGGCTTCATCTAACACCATATATTGCCATTTGACACGTCGAAAGTACTTCTCATCGCTCACTAGCAGTTGGTAGCTGGTGATCAAAATGTGAAATCCAGCCTCCCTGGAAACAAAATTACAATACAAGAAAATATGTAAATAGTGGATTACTCAAACACAGAACATAAAGTTATGGAATATTGACAGTATCAAGAAGTAAAACCATCACGGCACTACTGAGAACATCCACAGTCTTTCAAATGGCAACAGGAAACGCCACCTTTAGAAAGTTATCAATACAAAAATACTCAGCACTCATCATATGTCAGAAGCAGTCAGTGAGCCAATGATTCTTGTCAAAATTTGATGCTTCTTTTATATTTTGTTTCCTTTTAACCAAACAGAACAATTTTACTTCAAACTGCATTCAACAAAAGGTGACATGACTACAAAGGAAGACGTCAATCCTAAGCACACAGCCTTTGCAGCATCAGAAAACCATCCAATACTCACAGTTCTACTTGATTTCAGGACAGCAGAAGAAGAATTTTGCTATCTCTTAATTGTCCCTTGTGGAAATAATAATGTTCCACATGACCTCTCCCACTCAAATTCCGGTAAAGTTTCACACATATGTCAATAAATCAAACCTCCATTCCTTTGCAGCAACTATTACAGAAGAACCATAAAGACACTGATAATAATGAAACATGGCAACTAAAAGCATTATTTAACCTCTTTTCAACCATACTAATCATCATAGCAATGAACGGTAGCACAAATGAGAAAAATATTCACACATTCGGAAATTTAAGAAAGCATCAAAGTTTTTTTGCAAGCATGTACCTGCGATATAGGCGCTTTGGATTGATGTTTTTCCTAAGTATCGTGCGCTCATGAATTCCACCCCAGTATGGAAGAGTTTTCAGATCAGGGCAGAAACGATTAATTTCATCAGACCAGTTATTCAAGACTGAAGCAGGTGCAACAACTAGAAAAGGTCCCCATATATTTTTCTCCTGAGACAACCATTTATTAAAACTAATATGAGCAGGAGTATTTAAATAAATTTTCAAACAATAATAACTAGGATAATTACCTCAGCCAAATGAGCGAGGAATGCCATGGCTTGAATAGTCTTGCCAAGGCCCATTTCATCAGCAAGTATGCCATTTAAACCCTGAAAGAGCACAAGGAACAGTAAATGAGCAATACTAAGGATTTCAAGTACTTTAAGCAGAAACTGCCCAATAACCTGCTCATAACAATTAACGAGCCACTGAAGCCCCTTCAACTGGTATTCCTTCAGGCTCCCTTTAAACAAATCTGGTGTCTGCACGGTTGATGTAACAGGCATGGTGGAGCTGCAAAAAGGAAGAAGAAAAGAAGCTGCTATTAACAGCTAGCTTAAAAAGGAAAAGGAACTCTTTGAAACCTTCTGCTTTATCTGCAGAAAAGCTAAAATAAAATAAAAGACATACGGGTTGTGCAGATCAATGTTACTAGATCCAGGAACTGAGACATCAACTGAAAGTCCGTCAGCATCAGCAGCCTCACGTAGCCTTGAACACTCATCATCAAAAGCACTGGTTAATTTTTTCTGCTTAGAGACTGCATCTTGAGCAGCTCTCAGAGCCTCTTTTCTCAGCTCGGCCTCCTCTGGGTCTACTTCCTCATCGGGATGAGCTTCAGTACTAAAATGCTTTTCCTGATCACTTAATTTCTCCTCTCCCACAGACAGAACTTCAGAAGGCTGTGAATTTGGTTTGTTTTGCATGAAGTGACTATAAAGCTCCGTTTGTTGTATCAGAAAATTCAGTCTTTGCTGCTGTCTCTTTGCCTCCCGAAGTTCTTGTTCTCGCTTCAAAGCTTCTGCAGCTTCTTTTTCCTCCCTCTTCCTCATTTCTGCCTGCAAGAATTGGATGTATGAACATCTTACATACAAATATATCGACCACTCAATTTTTCAATTAATTGAGAATTAAATCAAGGCAAGGTTACGTCAGTTGTAATTTCAAATTTGATATCATGGAATTTGAACAAATATTTATTATTCTGCTTAGTGTTACAAATGCGGTCTCAGATGAAGTTTTAGTTTTCCTTTTCACATGCCATCTCATATTTCACTATCATTGAAAGTGTTATTCACCATATCTTATGAATCCAAGGAATAGGACAAAGAATTTCTGGAATTATGACTTATTTACAAAACCTAGGACCTGGCTCTCTTCCAATTAATACGACATATCAATCTAAAGCCTGTCATCATATCAACAAGTGCTTTTCATTGCCATACAAATGATCTCCAAAATTACAACAGCAATGGCCGTTGAAAGGCGGTACTTTTGCTGATGTGCTAAAAGCTAAATTACAATCAGCATTTTGACAACAATAATGAAATCCTTACAACTCTGATGGTCCATGATGATGATGTGAAACAACATTTTATATTAAGCAATAAGACTAAGAGATGTACCATCTCCTTATCCACTCTTTTCCAAAAAAGCAGCATATCTCTCGCCAATCTTCTTGTACGGATGGCAGCACCCCTCATCAACTTGAGCGACCTACTAACCTTCAACTTTACCTGGAATTACAACCTAACAATTAAAAGAACACCTCGGAGTCTAATATTACATAAAACTCAAGATTGAGTAACGTAAACATGCCTCTCTTTGACAGGTTTCTGCAAATCTCTTTGCATCTATAAGCTGCCTGCGATGAAAATTGGCAAAGATCCTATGATGCTTTGGTATGTCTCTCCTTACAATATTCACCCAGGCCTTACCAATCTTCTCCATCTCCTCCCTTTCAATGAAAGAAGGATCTTTCTTTACTTTTGGCTTCTTGGGTAAGCTTCGTTCAATTATCTAAGAGATGCGAAACAAAGAAGAGTAAAGTAATCAGCTCCAGTCTTATATTATAAGAAAAGAAACCTACTTCCACCAAATACCACTTTCCAAAGCAAACACATACCTCATAAGTGTCTCCTTTCTCCAAAACCTTTACATAGTAAACCTGCAATACACCACCCTCTGACAAAATAGACCGCTGTATATTTCCAGCCGCACCTTCCGGAATAGAAGAATTTAATGCATCATCAGAGATAATAAGGCTGAATTTCTGAGATGAATTAGATGCTGCCAGTGCCTTTAATCTTGCCTGGAGTGATTCATAGTGGGGGCGAGACTCTCCCATCCCCACTAGGCTTCTTGGTCCAATCCTTTCATCATTGGCAATCATTTCTGCCAAGGACCCCAAATCTAGTGTACCCTTCAAGTAAAACTCCTCCACTTTGATGGCTGATGAGCTTGGCAAGTTCAACGATGATGCCAGCTTTTCATAAGGGGGAGGTATCCTATAAGTGATACCTTCCCCAATATCTAAATAAGCAGGTTCGTAGAATATTCTGCAAAATATTTTACAGCACATAAGAAAAGATGTATTGAAACAGCAAGAAATCAACCTAATAAAGAATGAAAAATAAACTACATAATGGTCTATGGTCATCAAGGTACTTTGTCGGAAAATCTGGTTCAAGATAATCTCCACGCTTTTGTGAAGTACTTTCATTAAGCCACTCAGATGTGGTCTCCGCATCATATACACTTCCTCTCTGCTCATATCCCAATTTCCTGGTCTTGAAACTACCCAACATGCTCTTGGAACCATGGCCTCCCATTCGAAGTGGAGGAGGTGCAGGACTTGATGAAGTATCCTTATACCTCCTTTTGTATTTCTGAATATGCTCTCCAAGCATCGAACGATATCGCTCTTCTGTCATGTGTGTCCTGTGGTATCGTTCTTCCTCCTCTCCGTCACTATTGTTAGACCACCTCTTTCGATTAGACAAATTCAATTCCCTCTCTGACATCTTCCCATTGCTACAATTTGTCATCGCTCCACCTACATATAGCCAACCAAAGTGCAAAAAAATGCACCAAAAGAATAAGTAACACGGCTTAGCAAGTCAGCAGCAAAATCCACCTCCAAGAACCTATGTTCTACAGGTAAAGAAGAATGCCGCATCACAACTTCAAAAGAAAAGGATTTGATAAAGAAAAGACAAGCAGGTACCTTGACTACCTCTGCTCTCATCCTGACTACTATTCCCATAATAATCAAAATCATCATCTGGTTGTGGAAGTTTGAAGTTCATCAAAGACTAAACACAAGAACACATAAATTACAAAAGGAAATAAGAAAGAAGGCATAATTAAGATCCAAATTCTTGAAATTAATAAACGAGAAAATAAAATAAAATACAGCCATTATACCAAAAAGAACTAAAAAATTTGGACCAAAATGACAGAATCCTATCCAACAACGAAAAGATAGACAGTAATAGGAAAAAAAAGACGAACCCAGTAGAGAAGGGCAAAAACCGATGTTGACGAACCTCAAGATTGAAGAGAGAAGAGAAGGAGAGGGAGTCCTTGGCTTGGCTCTGGTGGTCCATGAAGCTATTGTTGTCGATATCGCACAGATAACAGCCCTAAGTAGAGAAACCCTAGATTTTGGAAGACTACTACTACATGAGGAGAGATTCCTGGGGCTTTTGTAATCAATCAATTAATTGTCAAGACGAGAAGGTGTTAGCGAGTGAGTCAGGTTTTAATATGAACAGAACACTTCGAAAATTTGACAAGGAAAAGAGAAAGGATCGAGGAGGATGCGTAGGATAAGGGTGCGCGAACACAGTCGGCGTATGGAGCATCGGAATTTGCTAACTTGCGCTCCTTTGTAGACTTCATGTGCTGCATGCTAACTTGCGCGTTCTGTTCCTGCAATCATTCTTTCCCTCATTGCCATTTTTCTTTATTAAATTCGGTAAATGAGGGACTATTAAGATGAAAAACATCAACTATTAACTCAATTACAACTTAAATTTAATGGGGCAGATCAACAATGTATTAAATTATATCTTTTTTTTAGGGGGTAAATTCAATATTATGAATACCGTACCGGGCTCGGTACTGGATTGAACTCTGGAACGAAACTGTACCGGTACCGGTACCGGGTACTGTTTCAGAATATTTTTTAAATTTATAAAATAGTCCCTAAATTTTTTAAAAATTGCAAAATAGTCCATATTGATATATTATACA
>JAOTIZ010028541.1:0-20343 GCA_027123425.1 Erythroxylum panamense | reverse complement strand
GATTATGTACAAATGAAGTGTAAAGCTAAGTTAAATTAGACACATATGAATTATGAAATGGGAATGAGCATAATATGGTTTCTAGAGCATATGCTCAGGATTGTCATTGAGCATACATTGTACATAGTCCATTTATACAATTGTGTATAAATAAATGTTTATACTTGTGCAATTATTGATGAGTGTGCAATGTGTGTCTTGCGTAAATGGGTTTTACAGGTCAAGTGTCCGCATTCAGGCGTTCCCAGAATTTGAAAGCAAATGCTAATCTGGAGCGTACAGTGAGTTAACTTAGATGATTTCCTAGGATTGATTTACTTTGAATTTATTTGATGTGTTAGCTTCCAATTATAAATTGCTTATGATTTGATTTGAATTCTAGACTTAAAGTGCGAGGAGTTTGTTATATGGATATAGGTATTGGAAGTTTTTTGATTTGATCTGGAATCCTGTATGATATGTGAATTCTCAACGAAAGTTGAATGTCGAACTTAAGTCCGATGATAATGAATTTCTGATTAAACATCGCATGTGATTATCTGATTTGACATAATCAGTATTTGATGCATTTCATAAAATGCGTGCTCAGATAAAGGCGTTGTGAATTGGGTAGCCAGTTTGAAGTGCTTCCACGTAAAGCTTTGCTCCGTGATATATGTTCTACACATAGAGCTATGCTCTGTAACTCTGTTCTGACTGAGCCCTACGGGCAAGTATTTGTATAAGTATGTGATAGGCACTCGGTCACAACAATAAGAACGATTGTGAGTCTCATGCATATAGCATTATAAGATCGATATCCATTGAATGAATATCTGTGAAATATGTGATATGTGTTTATGATATGATGAACTCATCAATGATGGTTTACTCATTGAGTTCACAAAACTTACCAAAATTGCAATGTTGTCTTTTTAGGACCGAGAGACGACTTTAGCTTCTAAGAGGCTCCACTACTGTATAGATTGTGTTTTAACAAGAGCAGTCATGGCTCAAAGGTCGGTCAGTTTGGATTTTTGGATGGCTTAGATAGATTTGACATGTTTTCCTCTTTCATGTAGTATATTTGTATTAGGCTTTGTTAATATACATGTATAAAGGGTCAAAAGATACAATGTAAACTCTTGGGTTGAGAAATGGAATGAGAAAAAAGATGGTTTTAAAAATATTGTGAATTTCTATTGATGCTTAATAAGTGATTTATGATATGATGCCATGAGAAGTGAGTGTAGTGATTGTTCGTAGCTCGCCCTTATCGTATGATATGTGCCAGAATGACCTTCGGGGGTCCCGGTGGGTACCCTGCGGTAAGGAGACGCTACACAATTAGGGCATGCTAACTTTTCTTTATACTCCATCCAGACAACATTACATATCCTGGAAAGTCACTAATTGTATATAACAAGGTTGCATGCATCTTAAATGATTCATTAGTTGAAGCATCATATGTCTCTATCCTAAACTCTCACAACTCTGTCATGCTAACTTTCCTTTATACTCCATCCAGACAACATTACATATCCTGGAAAGTCACAAATTGTATAGAACAAGGTTGCATACATCTTAAATGATTCATTAGTTGAAGCATCATATGTCTCTATCCTAAACTCCCACGACTCTGTCAGGTATTTAATCAAAGGTCGTAAAAAAAAGTCAATATCCTTTCTAGGAGAAGTCGGGCCAGGTATAATTGAATACAATATCAAATTTTCTGATTTCAGACATCTCCATGGTGCTAAGTTATAATTTACCAAAATTATAGGTCATGTACTATGTGAAACACTCATTATATGAAAAGGATTAAATCCATTAGTGGCAAGAGTTAATATGATATTACAAGGATCTTGTGCAAAATCAGGATACAATGAGTCAAAGTCTTTCCAAGCTTGTCCATCGGTTGGATTCCTTAAATTACCATCATTGGGACGCTCTTTATCATGTCATTTCATGAATTTAGTTAATTCTGGACACATATATAGATGTTGCAACCTCAATTTTAATGGAAAATATCAAAACACCTTGGCTGGAATTTGCCTCACCTGATCTTTATTATCTCCACCATTACAACTTTGTTTCTACCTAGATACACCACACACGCTGCAGCTGGTTTCTCTCTCATCATTTCCCCAATATAAAACACAATCATTGGGACATGCATGTATTTTTTTTCGTAATGAAGTCCTAAATCCTTCACAAGTTTCTTTTTTGCATTAAAAGATTCAAGAATCTTTGCACTGGGAAAGGCCTCTTTACGTATCCCTATGAGATCAGTATAAGTTGCAGAACTAATTCCATAAGTAAACTTAAAAAGATATAGTAGAATGGTGAAAGAAAGTTTAGAAAAACTTTGACAACCAAGATATAATTCTTGCTTTCCTTCCTCTACCAACTTAAAAAATTCTTAAAATCAGCATTTAGACCATTACTAACTCCTTCACAACTATTGGGACATTCATCTATGTCTCTAAATGTGTCAAGTAGTATCATGCATAAACCTTCTATCAAATTCGTTCCCATCATTAATATGCATATTTGTATTATTTGATCCTTCCTCATTCAAGTCTCCACTATCATATCCAAGAGCAAATTCATCAACAATAAATGATTATATATAATATTTTTTGTATAACAATAATAATTGTAATACTTCTTGCATTTACAAGAAATTTCATTCCTATTAGCCAACTTGGAAAAAGCCTTTTTAAGAAAATTATCAACTACGTTCATATATTCATCACTATATCTGGGAAAAGTCATTCAATGCCTATCTCTCCTGTCCATTGATAGTTAACTGTTCATCAAAGTAACATATACAATATGGAATATTTTAACAACTAAGAAACATTACATATACAATTTATTAAAAATATAAAAATAAAAATTGTAGTTACAAAGCCCTAAGGATTTCAGAGAATTCAAGAACACGTCTAAATAATTAAAGATGTGAAAATAAGAGATAGGAGTTATATAATGTTAAAAGAGACTTAAAAAACTTGAATTAAACAAGTCAAATAAACTTGTTAAATGAGTTTTTTACTAAGTAACCTTTATATATCATAATTGTAAATGATAAATGAGTATTACTTATGCAACATATTTAACTGAAGTGTTAATCTTAATAATTTGGGAGGAGTTTGCTATTTTCATTAAGAAGTTTTAGAGGTGCAGACTGTTCAAAGCCTTAGGATATTGATCACAAGTTTTACAATTGTAGACTGCTCAAGGCCTTAGGATATTGATCACAAGTCATATCTACCAATAAGATAACCCCAAAAATAAAAAAAAAGTAAAAAATACATTGCTAACAAGTCGTAACTCTTTATGCAACTTTTATTTCAGCAAATTTAGTTTCCACCAAGATCTCAACTAAAATCTGTATATATTTACATCCCTAAAGCAAATAATGGTTTAGAATATAACTTAATTTACTTCAAAAAAAACTAGGATTATCTTTGCAATTGCAAGACTACACGTAAACTACTTTTTTTGGAATAAACATTGACTTTAATCCTTTCCAAATAGTGTTAGTGCATAAGGTTCAAAGTAGCAGACAATGAACCTATATGTGAACGATGTTAACCAAGCTCTAGTGCAGCACCTGTACATGAATGACGTGAAACCAGACGTGAACGAAGGGAGCATCAACAACACCTGAACGCAAACTTTACACCTGAATGCTAAACCAACAGCGACTCTTTCTGGCATATGTCGATCATAATATAGAATTGTCAAGGGGTATGGGGGACTAGATTCCATGCCATATTGCATAATTACATTCGTAATTACAAACCTAGTATCCTAGTTTTGATGGAAACCTGAATTAGTGGATCTCGGGCTGATGAAGTAGTCCTTAGTTTAGGGTTTGATTATTCGTTTAGACTAAAATCCAAAAGCTTTTATGGAGGGATATGGATGTTATGGATGGATAAATTTGATATCTCAGTAATAATAGCTCATCGCCAATTTATTCATACCACCATCAAGTATGATTCTTACTCGTTCAATTTTACAACAGTTTACGGTAGCCTATAATTCTCTTCTCAAACCATTATCTGGCTAGTTTTAAGATGGGTAGGACATTTTATTCATAAACCCTGGCTTGTAGGAGGGGATTTTAATGCTAAAATGGAGATTTCAGATAAACAGGGTGGAAGAAAATCAACGCCGGTGGTGAATAAACAGTTTAAGGAATGGGTGCATAGGAGTGAACTACATGAATTGGGATTTGTTGGATTAAAGTTTACTTGGCGGAGAGGAATGGTACAAGCTAGGCTAGATAGAGTTTTTGGTTTGACATCTTGGCTATAGGATTTTGCTCAAACAGTGAATCATCATTTACCCTTTTTTGGTTCAGATCACAGACCTATGTTGATTCATTTACAAAGACCCCAACCAAGAATAAGAGGGATTCCAGTGTTTTGATTCCAAAATGCTTGGTTAACACATGTAGGTTTTGATGATGTGATAGTAGAGCACTGTTTACCAGTAGAGGAGATGTTTAGTAAATCTTTAGCCTAAATCCCCAACCACCTTATTAGATGGAATAAGTTAGTTTTTGGCTATATATTCCATTGGAAAAAAAAAGATTGTTAGCACGGTTAGAAGGATTCAGAGGTCCATAGAGTTGGCAATTTGGATTCACTCTTAGTCTTGGAGGAAAAGTTGAGTGAGAAAATGATGTAGGTACTGTATGAGGAGGAAATTTTTTGGCACCAGTGAGCCAGATGTGAATGAAATTTGAAGGATGATCGGAATGCCAAATATTACCACAATATCACTCCATTAAAAAGAAAGAAAATGAAGACAGAGTAGCTCATTAATTCCAATGGGTCACTGACATCTGATCCAGAGCAACTGTGCCTATTAGCTATGGCATTTTTTGTCCAATTTTAACCTAACAAAGATGGGAATATGCACCAGTTTCCGATCTCAGGAGCTTTTCCTTCGTTATAGGAGGAAAGAGTTCATAACTTAACCCTTCCAATCCATGAAACCAAAATCAAGAAGGCGGTTTTCAAAATGAATCCAAATAAAGCCCCTAAAGTAGATGGTTTCAATGCATATTTTTTCAAAATCAATGGGGGAAGGTAGGGCTAAAAGTGGTGGCGTATATCCAAGAAGTCTTTCGACTAGAATGATGGGAAAAGGATATGAATCAAACCATTCTGGTATTGATCCCCAAAATCCCTTCTTCGAATAATATCTTTCAATTTCGACCAATTAGCCTCTGCATTGTGCTTTACAAGATTATTTCTAAAGCTATTGTGAATCGATTAAAAAACCATCTGGATCATCTAGTGGAGGCAAATTAATGCAGTTTTATACCTGGTAGGCAAATAACCGATAATATTATCATCACTCAGGAGGCCATTTATTCGATGCAAAAGAAAAAGGGGAAGACAGGGTCCTTTGCTATCAAGATAGATTTGAAAAAAGAATACGACCGGCTTCACTGAGATTTTATACAAAACTTTTTAACGAATATTGGGATACTTAAAAATTTAATCAGTGTCATTATAAAGTGTGTGACAACTATGTCTATGCAAGTCTCTTGGTAGGGCATCCTTACTGATCCCTTCAGTCTCTCAAGGGTTATTCGACAAGGCGATCTGCTCTCGCCTTATCTTTTTGTATTATACATGGAAAGATTAGGTCACCTTATTTCAAAGGAGGTAGGACACGAACTTTCAAAACCAATAAAGCTAAGTCCTACAGGACTTCACATCTCCCATCTTTTCTTTACAAATGACCTCGTTTTGTTTGCTGAAGCTACGGAATCACAGACATAAGTGATAGCAAGGACTTTGGAATTGTTTTGTAAAGCTTCAGGATAGAAACTTAATACTGCTAAAACTTATATTCTTTTCTCCAAGAACATTTCTTGAGAAAATGCACTTCACCTTAGTCATGCCCTGCACATTACATGTACGAACAACCTTGGAAAGTGTTTAGGAGTTCCGTTGATTCCTAAGCATATAACAAGGAATACCTACCAGTACATCCTCAATAAAGCACAAAAGAAATTTACAGGATAGCGTGCAAGGTTTTTGTCTCTAGTGGGGTGAGTTACTTTAACTCAATCAGTAATTTTGTACCTCCCAATTTTTATGATGCGGTGAGAAGTTCGAGGCAACTTTGCGATGATTTGGAGCGAATCATGAGAGATTTTATATGGGGTTCAACGGGGAGCATAGGAAAATGCATTTAGTTAAATGGGAGACAGTGTGTCAGCCCAAACAAGGAAGGGGCCTAGGCATTAAACACATTTGTTCTTCCAATGATGCGCTACTGACAAAGTTAGGTTAGGCTTTGATTACTCAACCCACAACTTTATAGGTCTAAATCCTAAGGGCAAAATATCGAATAGACACATATCATATCTCTCACACGCTAAATAGGAAAGGGGCTTCGGTCATTTGGAGGGGATATCTGCAACTTGGCAGTTTGTATGACAAGGTATAAAATGGAATTTAGGGTAATGGCAGGTATATTTTCTTCTGGCTGGATAATTGGGCGGATGGTTGGGGATGATTAATATTCGTGGCAACTTCTCCAATTCCTAATAGCCTTATTTCCACTAACAATTATGAATTTTACGAATGAAGTCGGCACCTGGCAGTGGAATTTGTTCCAACAATATCTTCCTTCCACGATATGAATGGATATTGCGGCCATCCATCCTAATGTAGAAGGCATAGAGGAAGATAAGCTAATGTGGGGACATATTGATCACGGGATGTTCACAGTGGCGTCAGCTTATGACTTAATCGAAATTAGTAACAAGGATATTTATAATAGAATATGGGAGTTAATATATAAGTGGGCTAGGCCCCAACGAATTAGGGCCTTCCTTTGGTTACTGGCTAAGAGAAAACGACTAACTAATCAGCAGCAAGTAGCTCGGCATATCACAACGGATAACAGTTCTCACTTCTGTGGGCAAGAAGATTCAACATTACATGCTTTACGGGATTATTTGAGAGTGAAAGCCTTCTGGTGTAAATTCTCCCCTGAGCTAGTTGACATGGAATTTTTTCGACAAGATGAGGGGATGTGGGTAAAATCCAACCTTATGAAGCACTCACAAGTAAAGCAGGTAGAGTGGGTTACAATATATGGAGTAGCTTGATAGTTTTTATAGCAATGGAGAAACGAAAGCCTTTTTTAGGCTGAATTTGTTTAGTTGGAAGAAGGTACTAGAGCTGTTATGGATTATGTTAAATAGATAGTCAGGGCAAGAGCTGTGGAAAGTTGTGTATTTAAGGCACAGGATTTGCATGTGGGCAATTTAGTTGGTTGAACCAAACCGACGGAGGATTGGGTCAAATTAAATACAGATGGAGTGGTTAAACAAAGGTCTAACATTGCTACTATTGGAGGATTATTTAGGGACTACCACGGACAGTAATGTGGTGGATTTCTACAGAACATTGGAAGGAGTTCACCACTAGCTACCTAACTTTGGGGAGTCCACTCAAACCTTACACTGGTATGGACGCTTGGATATCAATGCGTTATCATTGAAGTGGATTCTTTAGAGGTAATTAACATTCTTTTCTCTTCCAATATAGTTTTGTCTGAGGATAATTTTTTGGTGGCAAGTACCCATGGTTTAATCCATCGAACATGGGAGGTGCTTTTTCAGCATGTATACTATGAAGGAAACCAGTGTGTCAATAGCTTGGCTTCTCCTGCAGTTTTATCCAGCCCAGACCTGTATATATTTCAGGAGCCTCCGACGGTCATTATGGAGCTCATCCACAGAGACAAGCAAGGAGCTTTGTACCGCAGAACACTGCACTAGTAGGGTGTTTGGTTATACTTGATTGTACTTGGGCTCAAGTAAGGCTTCGGCCTAACTAGGCACGAGTTCGATGCTAATTATTATATCCCTTAATTATTGTTTAAAGTTGCAACAGATTTAATTGTTCTTTGTATAAAATTCTATAGCAATGTTACTTTAATTTTGTTGCCTTTTTAAATATATGGCAACAAATTACTATTAGCGATGCTTATTAATATTACTAAAGGCAATGCTCTAAATACCATTGCGTTATATTAGTTTTAAGCAACACATTTTAAAATGTTACAAGTTTAATGGTGCCTAAATCACTTTTTATTGCAATGTCTTTGAGACCTCTGCAAAAATCCCCCTTCCCTTCGTTACCCAAAGAAACAATGCACAAGATTAATTAACATGGTCAATCTTGGAAACCAAAAAGAGGACGAAATCAAGATTAACAACAAAAAGCAAATAATTCCATAAGGTTCCAACTTTTCAAGTTATAACAAAAACCTTCAAATAAAAGTATCATAAAAAAGTAACGGAGGTATACCTAAAAACAAAGCCTAGTGCTCAAAAAACAAATGGATCATGGTCGTTAATCATCAGCAGGATAATTTGGTCAGGCCCGACCCTGGGCAAGGGCAAAAAAGGCACCTGCCTAGGTCCCACTTTCATGAAGAACAAAATAAACAACAAAAGGCCTCATTTTGTCTCATTAGGTCATATTTTACTTCCTTTTGTTCTTTACGAGGGTTCACTCTTAATCCTCATAAAAAACAAAAATAGGCAAAATAAGAGCCTATTCTGTTTACTTACTCAAGATCTATAAAATTTCAAGAACAAGCCCGAATTTGACTACGGATGCATTCAACAATTAGTGCGAATTGAGGACGATGAGGGATGGCTTTGGTGATGAGTTTTCAAAGACTGAACAATTGCATTATTGGTTAGGTTGACAGAGGAAGTTGAGATATCTTAATTTGAAAAAAATTGAAAATTTTCATTTTAAAATTTTTAATAAATTTAACAACAGATTAATTTTACAATCAATTAAAATTTTGAATATTTTACATAATTTACCCTATATTTAACCCTTTAGTTAATTAATGACTTGATGCAATTGCATATGCTTCATTCATACGTTTTACATTTTTAATACTTGCCGGCGCAAGAGTGATAAAATTAATCCATATAAACCCATTCCATTGTGAGGATATATGTACATAAATGGCACTTATATTGATTAGAAATTTAAATATTTCAGGGGAAACGTACATATAGTAGGTTTGAGAAAGAAGATCCTTTTCCAGAAAAAAGGTGATATCTTAGCAACAGGCACGTAGCTGCTAGCACATACAGCTAGGTATTGCTCAACAATTTCATCACCAGTACATACTGCATTGCAATTTGGGGTATCCAGGAACGCATGTTCTACTGCTACATTAGCTTATTTACATAGTACGTAATCAATGGACTTATGCTCACGACCTATTTGTTCACTCCACCAGAGGCCTACACTGACAGATGGAGACATAGGGATTAAAAAATCCTTGTTTCTGGGAGAGGAGAGTAGAAAGGAGGTGGAGGAGGGGAGAAATTAAGCACGACCCTATCATCACAGGACGGGGACCCAAAATTACTGGTCGGGGATGTGAAAGAGACCAACGACAACAATATTTGTTGGCAGACTTGGGACAGCTACCTCTATCCTACTCCAAGCCCCCACTCACTGACTCACTTGCTACGTAACTCTATGCCTTCCCCTATGATCCTTTGTCTATGCTCTCTAAATGTACCGCCTTCTTCTTTGTAGTCACTAGCCCTGCAACCTTACGTTGGTGTCTTTAGTCTATTAAAACGATATTATGCAAGTATACCACAATTTGGAACAGAGCGTTTGTAATTTTTATGAAAGACATAGAAGATCAGTGGAGAGGCTGATGGTGTCCTACAGTTTTTTCTTAATTACAAAAGAGTTCAATAATTTTTTAATGTTCAATAT
This sequence comes from Erythroxylum panamense, assembly GCA_027123425.1. NCBI lineage: Eukaryota > Viridiplantae > Streptophyta > Magnoliopsida > Malpighiales > Erythroxylaceae > Erythroxylum > Erythroxylum panamense. Next base: position 10,555 of record JAOTIZ010028541.1, on the reverse strand, counting down.
TTTTTTTTTTTACAAAATAAGATGATAATGCTATACAATCTTTCATTTAAAAAAATCATAATCGATTTAGTGAAAACCACATAAATTAATATGTTTTGTGTTGAAAATTATGTTCGAGTTAATGAAAATCATATCAATTAAAATTGCAATCGTCTTAGGGACAAAAAATTAAAAGATATACATACTTTTACAAAAATTATATTAAGATAATGCATTTTATTAAATATACTTATCACTTGGTCACTCCCATAATAAACTAAATTGGTTAGAATCTTGCTTTCTTTCTTTCTTTTTTTTAGTGGAAGAGATTCCGTATTCAATTTATCGATTAAGCAAGCAATAGCATTCTTACTTTAAGCAACGGAATGGGAATTCAATCAATCATGTAAAAAACACAAAACAAAAGGCAGCACTTCAACTTTCTTATCTAAACAATACTTTCCACAAGGGCCTGACTTAATTACGTAGATGCCATGATTGTTTACTGAATTACCACTATAATAAGCAGCATCATAACCTATACCAGCAAATGAATGACCCTATCCAAGGGGAACCTAACCTTAGAATTGATGCAGAAGTCGATTGGCATTTTCCTTGCAGGTCACTATCGTGATGTCAATTCCATGGTTTTATCATCTTATACTAACAGCGGATTCCTGTGGGTATAGGGTAGGAGTCCTATTTGAAATTATGCACACGGACACTTTTGCGTTTCACCCATTTACCTTAGCCACTTGCAACTTGTTACTTGTTTTTATGGAAAACATAGAGCTGTAACTCTACAGCAGTAAATCTTAGGAACAGAAACACGCCCTTTTTTAGTGGATTCACGAGTATACTTCTTCAAAATTTATGTAAAATTTTTGGTTACTTAACATTGATTATCAATAAAAATTACATAAAATATAATACAAAATATTTGTATAATTAATTCAAATTTAATTTTAAAATAAACGTTTCAAAACATATAAGTATTTAATAAATATATTTTAAGTTTAAAGTATATTAAATACACAAAATTTAATTTTCAAAAATATTTTATTTGAAACAAATAATCAATTCTAAATAATAACGTTAATTTTAAAAATTAAATTATTTAGAAATTAAATATTTAATTCTAGATAATAGCATTAATTTTAAAATCAATAAATGTTTTAATGAATAATTATTGCTTTAAAATAAAATTTACAAATTTCGTACTTAATTTAGTTATTTATTTAAAATATGTTGAATTTATTATTAATATCTATTGCCAAATATTATATAAAACATAAAAAAATTAATTACTTAATTAATTCATAAAATTACTTTATTTTTATTTTTAGTATTAAAAATGTAACTATATTGATATTAACCGTTCAAAAAAATTTGTTTTTGGTTTAAAATATATAAATAAGAATTAAGTAATGAAAACTGAAAACCATCTAAAAAATAAAAGTGTAACTAAATTTGTGATAAATAGAGCAGCAATTAATACTAGTCTCAAATATATCATAATTGTTTTCCTTGTGCTAGTATATTTAAAGTTCCAAGCCTCGACACCTATATCAATATTTAATTTCTGAAAGAATAATAAAAAGGATTCATGATGCAGACAACGCAGCATAGAGTATCAACGAAAGAAGAAGGGTTTGCATTTTCCTTTCAACGCGTACACATCGTCAAAGTAGAAGAAGACTGCCATCGCTCCTGGTCGAAAAGTCTCTAAGTTATATGAATAGAGATGTTTCATCATATGAGGCAAGAAATTGACGGGGGCTAGGGGACGATTTCAAAGGTCATAGTTTGATAGAGCATATGTGCACTTTACCTCTATTAGATGTCGAAAGGCATGAAGTGAAAGAGTTTGGGATCAATCATTCGATATATATATATATATATATATATATTAAAACAGGGAATATGCATAATCTGAACATTCTTTTCCTCTCTATCACGTCTTTTAGCTCAAGCTAGCAATAGTAATTAATTTAGGACATGTGCTAGCTAGCTGGTTTCTTTCAGTGTACTAAAAACCATAGTAGTATTAGTGGGTTTCAATCATCATAATTTGAAGTTCTGAGGCCAGAGACCTCCCCTCCAAGTAGGCCGAATGTCGAACAATAGCTAGCTAGGATTTGTAGAAAATTCTATTAGATGACGCAGAGTGATATTAATTCTATATATAGTAGCTTTTGCCATCTTGGAGAATTATATATATATATCAGTTATTCACCAAACTTTGTTTTATAAAATTGAAATTGAAGTTATTTGGAATAAATTATGTAAGTTAAGTAGTTATAATAATTTAATAAAAATAGTTGTTCAAGGTAAAAGTTTTATACTTCCATGTAAAGAATGCAATTATATGTGAATTCTTGGAAAATATGTGAGAAATTGAAATGGGACTTTTACTAAATGAATAATGAAATTGGAGCTATCAATGTTGATTCTAATTAATTGAGGCTCACAGTTTCAAATGCAAATTATGCAACCCAATATATTTTTCTGCAAATCTAATCTTATATGACATCATTTAGTGCCATCCTTGAACTAGGAAGCTGCCCCTCAAGTGTTGCAGACGTCCACTGGTACATTCTTCAGGGGTGCTTGGTTGATAAGTTTGGAAAGAGGTTAATGGATAAGGAATAAAAAATGAATGATTGGTTGTTGATTATCATTATAAGTATAAGAGTTTTATATTTCACTTTTAATCCTTTATATCTTCTATTTAGTAGAAGAATGAAACTCATTCCTTAATAGTGACTCTTTTTTTAAAAATATTTTTAATATTAATTAATTAAATACAATTAATTAATTACAATATAATTAATTAAAATAAAATAATTAATTAATTAATTACATTATAATTAATTAAAATATAATTATTCATTAATTAAAATATTGTAATTAATTAATTAATTACAATATAATTAATTAAAACATTATTAATAATTAATTAATTACATTATAATTAATTAATTAGTTGCAACATAATTAATTAAAATATGATTTATTGATTAATTAATATATTGTAATTAATTAATTAAAATAATTTTTTATAAACCAACCACTATTAATGATAATAGTAATTATTCCTTCCTCTTAACCAACCATCATAATTATAATGATAATATCCATTCTTATTCTTCACTATATTCATTCTCATTCATATTATCATTTTCCATTCTAACCAATCGCCCCCTTAATCAAGGGGAAAGTTGATGTTTATATATATGTAGTATTGAGATTCTGATACGAACCTTGTATGAATGCTAACTAGTGGTAATTAAAACTAGTATACATATATAATTGGTATTACTTGATAGACTCTAATTATTATTAATCAAGGGAATGCAAATTATGTGGGTTGAATTATGCATAAAGGTGAAAGCTACTTAAAATCATAATGAAGAGGGACCTTTTCCTTAATTGCAGGCAGAAATGATGTTCGTGCATCTTCAATGAACTCTCATGATATTGCAATTATCGACTGTTTCATGAAAATGAGGTTAGTGGTAAACTCTTAATTACGAGGTCGAAGCTGATATGTTATCCCAATAACAAGTAAAAGATAAATACATCATGTAGTGTACACTCACCATTGGAGGTAATCATGCAGGAACAGATAACATAATAACAGAATAAATAACTACATCCAAATTGAACTTATTCATTTGCAATTTTGAGTTCAATCGATTGTAAAATTATATGAGAAGTGTTTAGTTTTCTACGGACAAATCCCCAAGGTTCCTGTTCTGGGATAAAATATGTATTTTCTGAGTTACTAGTTTGCTTATAGGTAAAATATTAGAAACAAAGAGCCATTTTCTCAAATGAGTTAACGTGGTTTGGCCTAAATTTGATATAACATAAAAATAGTATTGGCATATGGCATGGGAAAGAGACATATGATATAATGAAAAATAGGAGACATCCCCACAAACTAAATATTATTATTTGATTAGCCATTCTTTATAGCGTACCTCCCATTTATTACTTTTATCTTTTGTCTAGCTCCATTCCTTCTCTATCCACTAATTTTACTAAATTCTCTTTGCCCTTCCTCCTCTATCCCCCTGTTGCTTGCTAGCAACCGCATTTTGCCTCTCTCCCACACCTCACATCCTCCTTTTCTACAGTTAGGGTTTCCTTTTTGAGGCCTCATCTCTCATAAATGATGAATCTGTGATGCTTGTTCTTTCATTTGCACGGGTTTAAGTTTTGTTCTTGGAAGGAACAAAGAACCTTTGGTTAGCTCTTGAAACAGTCCCTGAAAGAGCAAAAAGGTAGTCCTCTTTTGTTCATCTGATCAAAGGAACCTAGATCATAAACAGGTAAACGTCTGTAGCTTCTTTATACCTTTCTATGTCTAACAATTCTCTTCAGTTTTTGTTGTTTTGTGGTTAGCTAAAGGCTAGCTAACAGATACTACTAACAGCACATTGGTTAAAAGCCTCTGATTTAGGGCTTTTCTATTTCTGTTCATGAGCAATATTTATTAAAGATATGAATACATAATTATGCCTACCTGCACTGTTCTAATCATCAAAGTTTAATTCAAGCTAAAAGTGTAAGCATCTATGGACAATCAGAGAGTAAAAGAAAGGGTGTGTGTGTGTGTATCATTTTGTAAATCCTCTCAAGTTAAAAGTGTATACATCGATGGACAATCAGAGAGTAAAAGAAAGGGTATGTGGAGGAGCTTGATGTGTTGAGGGATAGGAGTTGGTGAATTCATAGAAAAGACAAAATCTGAAACCAAAACTAAAGTGACGCATGCAGCAGGAGATATAATTTGGCTGTAACGTAATGTGTAAGAGTTAAATTGTTTTTGAGGGCCTAATTAAGAAGTAGCAACATGAAAATAGAAACAATCAAGACAACTACAAGGAAAAAGTGAACAAACCGCAAAGAAGATAAAAAGAAGGAAGGTTTCAAGGTACATTATAGATTGATTTAGATTCATAAATGGATTTTGGTAGACTTTTGTTTGTGTTCATGTGATCTGTTGGAGCGGGAGAAGAATAAAGAAGGAAAGAGAGATGGAGAAATGGAAGGACTTGGGGAGGTGAGTTGCACAAACTGTATGCTACTTCATCTTATAAATCATGAAGCATATCCCTACTAGACCCAGTACAGACGATTTGCTTATTAGAATAGCTAAATAATGAAAACTTCAGTAATAAGTTAACAACTTGTAACATAATTGAAAAAGATTCTTTTGAAGGAAAATGTGAAGAAAAAGAAAAAAGGAAGCAGTTCTGTTCTGCAGTTTTCTCTTAGAAAAGAGATGAAAATCTTATGAAAAGTTTTAATATAAATTTGTCGTCAAACTTCATTAGAAGTGTGAGTTTTTCTGTATTCAAGGCAAACCCACAAGAAATTTTTGATTTGTTTCTGGATTGTAAATCCTTTTGTTCAGAGAAAAATGGCTTCGTCAAGCTCTTACAACTCCCCATGTGCTGCCTGCAAATTCTTGAGAAGGAAATGTATGCCGGGTTGCATATTTGCCCCTTACTTCCCACCTGAGGAGCCTCAAAAATTTGCCAATGTCCACAAGATATTTGGAGCGAGCAATGTCACCAAGCTACTGAATGAAGTACTACCTCACCAGAGAGAAGATGCCGTGAACTCTCTCGCTTATGAAGCTGAGGCACGAGTGAGAGACCCAGTTTATGGCTGTGTGGGTGCTATTTCCTTCCTCCAAAGACAGGTTCAGAGATTGCAGAGGGAGCTTGATGCTGCGAATGCTGATCTGATTCGCTACGCCTCCAATGAGATCCCCACAGCATTGCCAGCGTCAGGAGTTAGCTCAATGACACCAATGTCGGCATCTCGCCAAAGGGGAGTTGATCAGTTCAATAGAAGGATTGGTAATGAAGGAGGTTTCTACCAAGCTCCCGGCGTGTCTCTTCCTTATCACCTTCCTTGGAATGATAACCCATCAGGGAATTTCAATGAAGGAGGAGGAGGAGACGGTAGCATGTGAATTGACAGTTGATCAGGCATGAATCCCATGTAGGGTTTTTAGCAACCTCTCAAGGCATGCCTGCAAGAACACTCTTGGTATGGTATTATAACGTTTCTAGCTAGGTAGCCTCACATGGACCCTTTGGCTAGAACACTCAAGTTCTATTGTTGCCTAATTAATAATTTATTGGGTAATTGGTCTGGTTGTTATATTATATGTATACTTGCTAAAACCATTAGCTTTAAGTATCGGCGTTTTAGCACAGGATAAATAAGGGTGTACAATAAAGCAGTGTGTGGTTATTGAAGCTTTTGTTGTGTCATTAGTGCAACTCAAGGCATGTACATGCCGGAGTTGCCCATTTCTGTGTCATTAATTATTTATGCTCAAGAATAAATGATATATCATTAGTTATGTTTATAAAGAGGATTCTCTTAGCCTAAGTCTATGACTTGGTCCTCCTTTACGCAATATGTTCTTGCCTTTCTTTATTTTTTTCTGTGTTGGTCCTGAGGACCACTGATTTACTTTACTCCATAAATTTTATGCAACTAATTGTTAGCCGTAGATTTCAAAAAGTCATTTACAAAAATATAAAAATTCAACTCTAAGTCGCTCTTTATCAGCTGACCAAAATTTTACTTCTAATCGTGCTTTTGGACTCATCTTCTTTTGATTAATGAGATATAAATATTTGTGCAATCTATCTAAAGATATGGAACCTGCTGCATGTACTAGCTGAGGTCAACAGGTTTCCCCTAACGCATAAACTCAGCAAATATTCCATCTTTCTTTCTCTTTTTGGCCAGTACTTTAGATACTCAAGCTCAAAATGTTAAAGAAAGAACATGATTTTGTGCATAAATTCCAACTTTTTTCACCCTCAATTACTTTCGAGTTAATCTTATAAAGAGATCTTGTAGCTTTGCTTATGCAAAACCTCTTACTTCTTTCATATGATTGTAAATAATCAATACAGTAGGAAACAGTGCACCACCCTCATTGGATCCGATTCATAAAAGTAGATCATGTTCTCCCATGTAAGGTGTCTTCAGCCTTTTTTTAAAACAATTATTATTTTAATATGTTTCACTACTTTCCCAGCACAACCTCTCACTGTTTTCAACCACTACTTTTGTAGGCAAAACTGTAGACCCTGAAACACAAGTCCTAACACTATTTTCGTACCTTTCTCTCACTCTCACACAGGAGTTAAATCATCCCCTAGTTGTGCTTCAATTGTTAGCTCAAGCACTCAAGCCCCTTTCTCTATTTACGCATGACGGCATGAACTTCTAAGTTCTAACATTAGTTAAAGCAAATAACAAGTAATATTTATTTCTTTTTATTTCAAAATATCGCACGTATCTAAATAGATATGTACTCAATGTAGTTTAGGGTTAGGGTTTCGTACCTAGAGTTGTAGAATCTTCTCTTTTCTTTTCTTTTTTTTTTTGATAACTGAGTTGTAGAATCTTCAGTTATTATATATTTACATTATTCAATAATGTGAATGCACATAGATATCTTTTCATCTCAAGAAAAAAAAAAGAAAATAGAGGGTGATTGTAGTTTTCTCAGAACCAACATTATACCTTCGAACTAAAATCCTAACAATATGGCCTGAGAGAGATGTGACTTATAATATGGTCTCAGCGGAGGAGATGACTGAGAATTTCCTTAGTTTCTTCGACTGTCTAGTTCTTTTCTTTTCATCCTCTCTCTGTCTCTCTCTCTCTCCTATCCATTACCTTTTGTGTAAGGGTACGAAAGCTTTCATCAGAAAACACGTCTATCTCTTCAGTTTCTGCTTCACTTTTTGTCAGACTCTGTAGCTCTCTCCTTGACACTCCTAAACTCATAAACAGATTGCTGTGACATACACATAATAATAGTAACAGCACAGCCCTACAAAATTAATCAAAATTTAACCTGTCAAAATCGAATTGCAAAGTAAAATTTGTGATTTTTAGGGACACAGAGAAATGTGTGTAGAGGGAGAGAGAATCGCGTCTATTGTCCTTTAATTCATCATCTCCTCACTTCAGTTACCTTTCTCGAGATTACCAAACCCTCAACTTTATCTTTCTTGGAATTTTTGGTGAACCAAATCTAATATCTGACCCTTCTCATGTCTCGACCGTGGAAAAGTCTTCCTTATTGCATCAAGACATTTATATTACACAGCCGAAAGTACATTAACAGTGTATGTATACAGATTGTGTATGCTTTTATATACAGGTGGACACAGGCGGATAAAGGCTTAACAGCGTGTGATGTCAACATGTTTCCTTGGATCAGATACGATCAGAAGGCGAAGTCAGAGTCATGAGGCCTTTATGAAGTTATTGTTGGGCCTTTGGAACTGTGAAGAATGGAACAGACGGTGATTCAGGATTCAGAATCTGTCAAACCCATCAATCTTTCTCTCTGCAAGTTTTAAAGACGTAATGAAGAAGCAAACCAAAGGGGCGGGTGAAAAGTGGTAGGTTTTGGTAGGGACTAACACCTGACGGTAAACGCATGTCCTGTTTATGTTCTGCAAACAAGAAAAAAGTTATTAAAAAAAAGGAGAGAGAAGTTTCATATTCATTTCTTCCTCGTGGGACTGTGAAGTGACGTAAAAGTACACCATCATTTGTGCCTTTTTACAGGGAAAGGATTGAAATTTCTTTGACATGCATGTACTGCGATCTGCTCACAACTCTTACCTAAGGAGTAAAACTTTTATCATGCTGTCATTGATTGCATATCTATCATTAGTTTCTAACAAGGACTTCAGCAGAGTTATTTCCCAAAAATTAGTTTACGAGGTAGAGTGCTTAAAGTCTTTATAAATTTCATATCAATTTTGTATTTAATTAATATAAAATTCAAATATCATATTTTATAATTAGATCAAACCGTAACATTCGTCTTCCCATAAGAACCAATGTCCTTATTGGTCACGGCTGACACTTTTCAGGTCACCATTTCATGGGTCACCATTCTGAGATCCTTGTTAGTCACGACCACGTTGGTCACAGTTGGTACTCTCAGGCCACCACTCTAAGACCGGCTCTGATACTAATTGATAAGGACTTTAGAAGTGTCACACCTCAAAAGCTAGCTTATGAGGATAGAGAGTCCAAAGTCTTTATAAATCTCATATCAATTTTGTATTTAATCAATATGAAATTCAAGTCTCATACTTTGCAATTCGATCAAACCGTAATAATTTCTGAAACATAAATGAGTTAAAAAGATGATGTTTTCCAGCAGATAGCGTCCAGAGATATCCATGATGTACCTATTTCAAAATGAGTTTTAATCATAGCCGAGGATCCCTGCAAATTTTAGTGAAAGGTTTCTAGCCTTCAGAAGTAGCGAGCTTTAATCTGGAGTTAAGCTTCTTTGAAGATGCCAAAGATCTCTACAATAGACCTAACGTTATTAAAAAAACATTACGATTCAAATCAAGGTTTACGCTCTTCTTCACACTTTGTATATAAAAGCTCAATCTCATTACGGTCAGGTGAAGGTTTAAAATATGCATGTTTTTAAAAAGAACATGCATATCATTAGCTTATTATGCATGTAACTGTTTTATTTTCTTTTTCCAACAGCCAAAAAAATTAGACTTTCACCTTGTGAAAATCACAGTTCATATAAATAAATGTTTCCAATAACACAATTTACTGTTAGTCATATTAGTTCCTTACAAAGGTTAGCTGTTAAGGTTATGTTTGAATGGGGTTTAATAATATAATAGAATAGAATGGAATATTATTTTATTGTTTAGGAAGAAGTTTTATAATAGAATGGAATGGAATGAGATGGAAGAGATAGGTTTTATATTATATCTCATTTCATTCTAAAAAGTAAAAATAAAAATCCTTCAATTTGGAGAGTCTAGGATAGAATATAAAATAATAAACAATTTTATACTATATTAGATTATAAATCTTTCACCCAAATAATATTTCACTACATTACATTATAAATCCTTCCATTTCTTCCAAACAAAAATTTTCTAATATTACACTCTATTCTATTATAAACTATTTCATTTTATTATATTTCATTAAAAACTTTATGTCCAACTAAACATAACTAAGAGGAAAGATTGAACCTTCCTAGAGAAGAATGATTAGTCTATCCAAGGACTTAAATTCCAAATCTTCTCTTCTGATCCTCCCCTCTCGTCTTCTATATGCTAATTGCTTTTAAATCATATATAAATATACCTTTGGCTATGAATCTCATATACGGAACCTAGGCAAGCTTGGACACTTTCTTCTTGCTTAAAATATAAACATAATGGACCTACCTATCCCCGTCAAAAGCATTAGAAATTATACAATCTTATATGGCCGGTTTGGGTGGGCCCGCATAATTGAGTTTTGTCCTGTTTGGTCACACCTACATCCAGTAAGGGGGCGCTGCGTATCCCGTGGGGGCAGCGGGAGTCGAACCTGTGACCTCAGGATTTTGTTGGGTGCATGACCCACGCCTCACACCACTGGGCTACGTAGCTCAGTGGTATGAGGCGTGCGTCTCAACGCAACAAAAACCCTTTGGTCAGGGGTTCGAGTCGCAACCTCACCCTGGCAGACCAAAGGG
>JAOTIZ010028499.1:0-20379 GCA_027123425.1 Erythroxylum panamense | reverse complement strand
TATGCATAAATAATTTTTATTACAAAATAAAATATAGTTAAAATTAAAAGTACTTTTTATTTTTATATTGTCAAACAGTCTATTGTATGAATTGTATGAAGTTCTTTAAAAAAATTCTTTTTTAAATAACAGTCAAACAGTCAACCGACTTCTTAAAAAAGCTCTACTGACAAAAGCTCTACTGCTAAAAGCTCTACTGAAATAAGCCAATCCAAACAGGCACTAATCTCCGCTCGAGTCAGGTAGGTCCCTTGCAGAAGGCAAAACTCTAGTCTCAAGTTTTAAACGGCTGCATACATGAAGACAGTTCGAACCCATTCGCATTCCCACATACTAACGTGTCCGTATTTGATTGCGCCCTAAATTTAAGTAAATTCTGTCCCCTCATGATTCTCATGATACAACTACTACTTGTAAACAAGAGCATGCACGTCCACGCGTTTTCAGGAAACACATTGCCAACTTCTTCTTTGATCCAACCTCAACTTAGTTACTTTTCTGAGAGGCTGCAGCTTCGTTTGTATCATAGGCTGGCATTCAAGTTGTGACAAATGAGAGTTGCAAGGCAGCTATGGATACATTACCGTAGTGAACGAACAAAGTCTTTTCGCCATGCGAAAGATTTACAGGGAGTTATAATGTACGTAATTTTTTAAATTTTTATTAAAAAAGACCCTTTTATAATTTAAATTATAATTTTATAATGACAAAGATCCTTTTTTTTTATGTTATCTTTAAAAGCTTGGAAAATTTTGTAATCAACCATAATTACATAGTTTTTTATTTTGTTGGCCAATCAGGGCTTCCTTCCCCTATTTCCTCTTCCAATCAAATCAGGCTTTAATTAAGTTTTTTATTTTGTTGGCCAATCAGAGCTTCCTTCCCCTCTTTCCTCTTCCAATCAAATCAGGCTTTAATTACTAATACATTCACATGTGGTTGTGCCGGAACACGATTGGCAACATTATATACTATGACAAATCAGAGACTAGACGATACGAGACCATCCCACATGATGGTGTCACCAACGCCCAGTTGCTATTTCACCTCTGCACATCACGTCCTTCGGAAACCATGGACCTAACCCATCATTTCTGGGCAAAAATACCCAGTAGTATCGAGCACTCACTCAGGCCTCCCCTTGCCGGTCTCCTCTCAGACTCATCAAATCAGTTTTACACCAGAACAAAAGGTTATAATCAGATTCAATAAGACTGTAAAGTGACCAAATAATTAAAATGAGTAAAGTATTAAATATAGTTTAAGAGATCTTCAATATAAGTTAAGTTGAATGGATCAAAATAAAAAACGAAAATATTCTATATGTAATAAGTATTTTAATATTTTGAGTAAAATCATGTGTATTATGTTAATAAATTACTAGCTCAATCATTAAATATTTATTTACAACTGTTAGCTAATAGCTTATTAATATCAATTGATTTGATCAGCAAATTACATTAGCTGTTTATTAAAGATATTCGGTAAAATTAGTTGTTTAGTATTAGCTGTTTATGTATAAAATAACTTATGATGACATGAATTTTAAAAAAATTATAAGGGTATGAATATTATATATCTTAGTATTTCGTTAAATATTCTTATAAAAATTTAGATTTTAGATATTTAATTCTACAAAAATTAAGTTTATAACTCTAATAAAAAATATAGAACGTATAATAATAATAATAATGATGATAAAAACAACAACAACAATAACAATAATAATAATAATAATAATAATTATTATTATTATCATCATAATGATACATCTAAATATAAAATATAATTATAATTAGGCATAAATTAACTTGCAAAAATTTATTAATGTATAACTTTGTTTATTTAAGAGGGTATAATTGATTTTTTATATAAATAAGCTAACAGTTTATGTTTTTACTAAACAAAACTTTCAACTGTTTAAAATATTCAAACAACTGAAAGACATGAATCAACTAATTCGATTTGCACCACACGTAGCCATAATACGTAAGAGAATATTTATTACTTTATAAAAAAACCTTTTATTGAAATACGGTGGTTTAATTTTTCTGAATTTAAAATATTGAAAATAACGCTCCGAAGTATTTTTAAAATTTCATTTTGTAAAAGTAAAAAAATAAAATAAGTACTGTAGTACCGACTAAACAACAGAAATAGATAGTTTTTTACCTTGAACTTATTTATATCTTATTCTATTAAATCTCATCCACATATTTATGTGAATCTTATATAAATATGTAGATAATTTATTGTAACCTCGTAAACAATAGAGAAGATTTTATATACCAAATGATGTACTAATGGATGGAACATCGGTCCGCTTAAGGGACATTTAAAAGATTATAGAATGTGTATTGGGTGTTTGATTAGAATTTCAGATCACCTGTTCATTTAAATTCATCTATCCAATGGAACAGGATATCTGTTCCCATTTGGTTAGTTGATGGAAGAGTTCAGTTAAATCAAATGTACCCGTGCATTACCTAAGAACAACGTTACCAAATAATGCTAATACATGAGATCTGCAGAGGTCCAATTATTTAAAAGTTGAGGTGCGTTTTAGGGACAGGAAGGTCGGATTAATGATCTTAATAATGGTGCCCTCGCAACAAACTATAATATTTTGAAAAAATTTCCTTAAATCATATTATTTTAAATTTAAATTTAAAAAAAGTGTTGTTCAAAATTATATTATTTTAAAAATTTTACTTAACATGAGACAATTTTGAACATTTTGAGAAAACTTAAATTTAATTTTTAACTCAATTATCTTCTCCAACTATAATTAAGTGGCGGGAAAAACTCTTTAACATACTAATATTATTGAAATTGAAGGATTAAATAACATATATTAAACTTTAGTTTATTACCTAACCAAGAAAAAGAGAATTTGAGTTGTATACCATGGTGTAATCATTAAAATTATCGAGATATATATTTTTCTCGTAATTTTTAATTTTTAATAAGAGTTGTAAAAATATTTTGTTCACTCATGTCAAAAAAATGCTATTTTTTGTTATGCTTATATTTATTTTATGTTTATCTTATATGAATTTATCATATATATTTATTAAAAATAAAAATTATTTATTAATTTTTAAGAAGGCTAAATATTAAACAAACATCATTCACCTTTTTACTCGTGGAGCATTTATTGACTAATAATAATTTATTGTAAGTAATTATTTAGTAAATTTAATTAAGCACTCGATTCAAATATTTATTTAATCATCTAAATTAAAAAGATAAAAAATAAAAAAAGTTATAAAAAAATTCGAATTCTAAAACCTGAAGACACTTGGAATGTCTTGAATTACCTATCATTTCCTATGGTTTCCGACATTTGCTTAGACCAGTTTTCTAGGTTGTTATCTTTAAGATTCTAACAGATTTCATGTCCGACGGTGGAAAGTGGAAACCAGCACCACAACAAAGGCGTTGAAAATGTCAATGTACAAAAAAGTAAAAAAGGCTCAAATAGTGAAAATGATGATCCTCAATAATCAAGAATTTGGGTGGCCAATGCCCTTGACTATTAGCATGAGCTTTATCTCTGTTTTGAAAATTAGATCAAATTGGTCGGTTTGACCGGTCGATCGGTTTGATTGGTTGAATCGGTCGACTATTCGGTCTGATTTATCTTTTAAAGTCAGTTCTTAATTGAATCAGTAAAAATCGGTCAAAACGGTTAATTGACCGGTCGGACTGGTCAAACCGGACCCATCCGACCACTGGTTCAATAAATTTTTTTTATTATTTTATTATTTTTGTTTTTTAATATTATTAATATTTTATATAATTAAATATAATTATTCCATAATTATGACGTCATAACGGTTCGACCGATGATTGAACCGGTCAAATCAGTTACTAATAAGACCTTCAATTTAATGCTCGGCCGAGTTTCAAAACCTTAGCTTTACAGAAGATCTGTTCTAATGACTCTGTTTTAACTCCATCTCCCGTTTAATACGATGTCGTTGTTTGACGTGATTGAAACAAATAATAATAATACAGAACCCGGAAACGGGCAAGTGACAGGAACATAGGTCATAGGTGTCCAATATACAAATCCTCTGGTCCCCACATCACATCTGCAAAGAGATTCTCTGTATTAATTAACTAATTACTGCCTTATTTTATTAAATCCCATCCTTACGTAAATGTGTGGTTAAAAGTAAATTACGGCAGAGCAGACCTGTGCCCGGTCAGGCAGGTTTTAACCAATACCAATACGGCGTCTATACCTGTCACTTTTCACTAATTCCAAACACGCTGCTTTCATCAGACTCTGGTGACGGTCAGACCTCCTAAGTTGGATCTTACCCCCTTAGCCTTTTTTTAGCCTTTTCAAATAATATTTTTAAAAAATATTACATTTTTTAATGGACTCACATCTTTTTGTTATGTCCATCCAAAATAACTTTTCTATTAATTATAATCTTTTCAAATTTTATGATTTAACGAAAATTAAACTTGTCATAAGAATAATGTATATTTATTTAATAAAATATATTTAAAATTAAACAAGAAAATAAAAAGTTATTTTGTGTCTTTTATTTTATAAATTAAAATATATAACAAAATCAAATTAATGAATCTAGTACACAAAAAAATCGAGCTTTACAAAGATGTTAGAGAGGGATATCAACTTTAAGCAGTCTTCCTTTTTATTTATACACATTTAAATGATATAAAATTCTTCATTTCTCAATATAAATTTAATAATATACTAAGTTCAATTATTTGGATGGTGTGTCCAAACTCTAAAGGGGAAAAAAAAAATCAAATTTCAGGACCTACCAAGTTATTTTCTCCCTTTATAAAGGCCTTCTTCCTCCTAATAGCTCATTCATCCATCTTGCTCTTCTTTCACCTTTATCTACCTACCCCGGATCCGACCATTTTCAGGTAATGCTCTAAAGCATGGAAATCTCGTATGGCTTCTTTGTTAGTGATTCTCATCTGATATAATGTCTGATGTTATGTCCTTTGGAATCTGCAGAAACATGGCTTCTCATCGTCAGTGGATTCTGCTGCTTTCTGTATTGTTTATGGCATGTGGCACGATGGGAGCGCCTCCAAGGAAGCCAATAGATGTCCCCTTTGGCAGGAACTACATGCCAACTTGGGCTTTTGATCACATTAAATACTTCAATGGAGGCTCTGAGATTCAACTCCACTTGGACAAGTACACTGGTATACATTCTCTATGTCGCAAAAATTGAAAGTTCAAGCAGAGCATTTGAACTGTTATACCAATGCCAAAATGTAATCTTTTCTTAATCATTTGAAAAGGTACTGGCTTCCAATCAAAGGGCTCGTACTTGTTCGGCCACTTCAGTATGCAAATCAAATTGGTTCCTGGGGATTCAGCCGGAACGGTCACTGCTTTTTATGTTAGTTACTTCTACTTGTTACATTGTTGGAACTTTTGGGAATTTTGTGTCTGTGTAGTTCGGACATTTTCTACAGGATTGGAACTTGTTTTAACTGGTTTTAGCTGGTCAAGCCATTGTCTTTGTTTTGTCTGCTGCCCTTTATTTAGATGATGTTACTTAGTTGCATTTTAATTCAAGAGCTTGAACGTTATATGATATGCATGTGTGTGTCACAGCTGTCTTCTCAAAACTCGGAACACGATGAGATAGACTTCGAGTTCCTGGGGAACAGGAGTGGGCAGCCCTACATCTTGCAGACAAATGTGTTCACGGGAGGAGCAGGAAACAGAGAGCAAAGGATTTACCTCTGGTTTGACCCTACCAAAACGTATCACTCCTATTCTATCCTCTGGAACCTGTACCAAGTTGTGTAAGTGCAGGAGTCTCCTCAACTCAATTTAATCCGTCATTCTAGCTAATTTGCAGAAGACTTTTGCGTTGAAATTCGATAAAGTTGGTTACTTTCTGACATAATGACCGAAATTTTCTCATACCACTTTTGAGCTGGCCTACACTTTGAACTATTTCCTTATGATGTGACGTGTTTAAGAGGGCTTGGAAATTTCAGGTTCTTCGTGGACGATGTTCCAATTAGAGTGTTCAAGAATTGCAAGGACTTGGGGGTTAAATTTCCATTCAATCAACCGATGAAGATGTACTCAAGTTTGTGGAATGCTGATGATTGGGCCACAAGGGGCGGGCTTGAGAAGACAGACTGGTCAAAAGCTCCATTTATAGCAGCATACAAGGGCTTTCACATCGACGGATGTGAGGCTTCTGTGGAGGCCAAGTTCTGTGCCACTCAGGGCAAGAGATGGTGGGATCAGAAAGAGTTCCAGGATCTTGACGGATACCAGTACAGGAGGCTCATGTGGGTCCGTCAGAAATTCACCATCTACAATTACTGCACCGATAGGGTCAGATATCCTACACTTCCTCCTGAATGCAAGAGAGACAGAGACATATGAACATGACAAAGAAAGTCAATTATTGGAAGGCCACCCGGTGCTTTGAAATTCTTACACGTTACGATTTGACTCCCCATTCCTTAATTTTCGATTTGTAAGCCTTTCAATACTGTCGCTGTCGGGTCCAGTTTCTTCGACACTTGGTTGCATGCCCACTATTCAGGGCTCTATGTAAGAGATTTAAGTATTACTGTTACTGAATATCACCACTATCACCATTTTTATATGTTGTCTACTGCTTTTGTATTATGTATCCCATCATAATATAAGAAAACTACACCATTTCTTCCTGAGCAAGGATTTGATATTACTATTACAACATATGTTGATCTATGCCACGTTTGTCTGTATCATCCTCGTGATTGCATCTTGTTGACTTCGCCTGTTTTTTTTTTTATTATAATGGAAAGAGAACAAAAAGGATCACAAAAGACAGGGGTACAAAGCCCTGCTCGCGTCTTGGTGAAGAAGCTCCAGGACGGGCCCCGGAGGCTCTCGAAGAATGAACAGGCCCGGATCTAAGAAATTGGCACAGGCCGCGAGCCTGTCAGCGCACTGGTTGCCTTCCCGTTCGACGTGGCGCAGGACCACCTCCCAGTCCCGATGTAAGAGCCCTCGAATACTTATATCCAACAAAAGATCCTCAGTTAGAACCTGCTGGGAAGAGGAAAGAATATTAATGACCTCCAATGAATCGACTTCAAGGACAAGCCGGCGGTAACCCTGTCCCACGCTAACAGGAGGCCAGAATGGATCCTGCAAAGTTCTAGGTTGAGGGGGGAATTGCGGTCAAACCGCTGTTGAAATCCGCTGCACCATTGGCCAAACCGATCTCGAAGTAACCCTCCGGCCAATTAGATTCTATGGCACCTCCCTTCTTGCCACATTGATCTAATACCATCCCATTTCTAATACCATCCCGTTTCTAGGTTCTTATCTTTTTGTCTTCTTCAACTTCACGATGACACAACAAAAGATACGATATTCCTTCCTGAAGAGGAATGGCATCGTTTAACAGTTTTAAATTTAATCTACAACCATCACAAGAAAGGAACATTAAGTTGCTTGCAGTCGTTTGAATACTTAGCTTAGTACCATCATAGTCCTTAGCAGCTTTAAGAATCTCAGGCATCCATAATCCCACCACTAAGTATTCGGTTCCCACTTCCACCATTTATCTTTTTGTGTTGTTGGGTCGTTTGTTTGCTTTTGACAATTCGAAGCAACTGTTTAAAACAGATTCGAGGACTAAGCTCTCTTTGCATCCATACATGTAAAGGTTTTTTAATCGGTTTTTGAAACCTCATCTTTCAGATATTCAGAGCAATGGCAGCGAGCAACTGGGTGGTTAAAATTAATGAACAACTCGAAAGCATGGTCGATACGTCAACAGAGATGGAGCATTGGAGAAAACGTTCAATCTACAAAATACCATCATGTGTCACAGACTTGAACAGGAAAGCCTATATCCCTCAGGCAGTCTCCTTCGGTCCTTACCATCATGGGAAAGATCATCTAAGGACAATGGAGGAGCATAAGCACCGAGCACTCCTTCATTTCCTGAAACGATCAAGGAAACCTCTACAACCGTTTGTTGAGTCGTTGAAGGAAGTCGTGCAGGTTCTGAAAGATTGTTATGATCAACTTGATGTGTCATGGCAGGAAGACACGGATGGATTTCTGCAACTGATGATTCTTGATGGTTGTTTCATGCTGGAACTCTTACGTGTTGCAACCCATACCTTGGATGATTATGCTACCAATGATCCGATTTTTAGCACTCACGGAAAGCTCTATATCATGCCATACATCAGGCGTGACATGTTGATGCTCGAAAATCAACTACCAATACTGCTACTTAATAAGCTAATTGCAGTTGAAAGTGACAAGGCAAAGGTACGTTATTCTGACAACTACCCAAGTACATTCTCTCTGCTGTTTGATTTTTGAAATACCAAATTGGTTCTTCTTCTTCTTCTTCAGGACGAAGGGTTTGTGAACAAGCTGATACTCAAGTTCTGTTTTTCCAGTACTACCCATTTCTCGACCAAAGATAAATGCTTGCACGTATTGGATGTATACAGGAAAAGTATTCTCTTTGAGGACAACTTGAGCAAGAAAAAAAGTGGCCACAGATCATCAGGCAGTGCACGCTATCAAGGTGATTCTGATGATATAATAAGGTCTGCAACAGAACTGAATGAAGCAGGAATCTGGTTCAAGAAAAGTAAAAGTCGAAGCCTGAGAGACATCTCATTTCATGGCGGGGTTCTTAAGCTTCCGACGATTGTTGTAGACGATGCCACCGAGTCCATTTTTCTGAATTTGATCGCCTTTGAGCGATTGCATGTAGGTGCGGGCAATGAGGTGACGTCCTATGTCTTCTTCATGGACAACATCATAGACAGTGCAAAAGATGTAGCTCTTCTTCATTCCCAAGGAATCATACAGAATGCCATTGGAAGCGACAAAGCTGTGGCTAAATTGTTCAACTCCCTTTCCAAAGATATCACTCTGGATCCTGAAAGTAGCTTGTATGCGGTTCATAAAAAGGTCAATGCTTATTGCAAAAAGTCCTGGAATGAGTGGCGAGCCAATCTGATTCACACCTATTTCAGGAATCCATGGGCAATCATGTCCCTGATTGCTGCTGCTTTCCTTTTTGCACTTACTATTGCTCAGACTATATACACTGTTTACCCTTACTACCATCCGAGCGATCCGTCTCCTTCTCGTCCAAATTTACCTTCACCTAGACATTTCCATTAGGCTCTCTACAAGAAAGAAAAAGTGACATGTTCATTATATATGCTTCTCACTCTCCACAATTCTCTGTATGGTGTGCTTGATGAACTTTGACATGTTCATTACATTACTCTCTTCACACTCAATTCTTTGACGTTGTGCGTGCTTGATGAACTATCATTGACATGTTCATTACTTTACTCTCTTCACACTCAATTCTCTGTATGGTGTGCTTGATGAACTATCTTTTGATGCTTCCAGGTTGATACATGAACTCTCCCATATAGTTGCCTTCTGCAATATTAATAACTGCAGATCCCAATTCTCGCTTACGACTACTGAAGTATAACACAATAGATGATATTAAAATGCCAAGAGATTCGTCACCGTTTGACATGAAACTGCATACATGATTGACAACAAGATCCATATTACCATCAGCTAATAAACATGTTAAGCCCATAAGAAGGGGCCTCTTCATCAGACTTTATTTCTGCACATATTTGTATCACAACATTGTCTCCAATGAAGAATTGGAAGAGATCAGAACTCGTTTCATATTTGATGTATTTGTAAATGAGCTGAGTCAAAATCTTTACTATGAAAGAGGAATCCACTGAGGTCATACATTTTTCCCAAATTTGTTAACAAGTTTAATCGCTACTCGTATGTAACTGATCTGCAGAAGGAAATGTCATATTTCATTTACTGAGGAAACAGTAAGTAATAAAGGATCTTATTGCTCCCATCTTGTAAAGCACTCTGAACCAAAGTTCTTCATATGCTCCAACTAAATGCAACAAAATAAGTTTGAGTTGTCTTCAGGTGGTGAGGACAATAACGAGTTAGAAGTTGCTTCTTTCCCTGTCTGCTGCTGTTGTTCATCTTCCAATTCCAATTAACCCAAGCTGCAAGAGCAGGAAGTTAATGACATTTGAAACAAGTGAAAAGAATTAATGTACAGGAAGTGAACAACACAAAAAAAACCAGAGAAGGAATAGTACAATGTTGTTTCCAGGCTGCTTCCAATAGAAACCTTGGAGGACTACTGGCAAGATATTGCAAGCTGCAAGCACATATAGCATCAATGCATGCATCCCCATCCATTCCAATACCAAGGTAATTCGCCTATATCCATACATATCAACCTGTGCAAGAAAACAATATTGTTAGTTTTAATGAATTACTCGTATCATAAGCTTTTAGTATGTATAACATAAGAAATTTTCCAACCAGCACGTAGATTCCAACAAATAGAATGCCAGCAACTCCAGCAGTGACACACATGTAACTGAATGTGTAAAGAGCCTTGTTGATGTGCATTCCTATAACAAGAAAGATTGCACTTCTCATAGGATGTAGGCAGACACAATAAAAGAAAAATACAAGAGAAGAAGCAGCTTAATTAATTACTTACCAAATAAGTCCAAGATCAGCCCAAAAAGGATAAGAAATATTGATGGGATCATCCAGTGACGTATTCTATCGTTATGACTCTGCATAATTGCAGACAGTAGCGTAAATAGAACTTTGAAGAGAATGGATGAACACAATTGTATAAAATATGAGACTTCGAAAATCTTTCACCTTGAAATGAAGGACAATATGCCCGTAGTGCAAACCAACCAAACACGTTACAATTGCCATTACTGAACTACAAGCACAGACACAGGGATTACCAAGAAACCTTAACAAGAGAAGAAGATCTAACTTCCAAGTCAGAAACCAAGTTTTACTTGCTATCTTCCCATGTTTATCAGCTGGTAGTTTGCTACCAGCTGTTTCATAAAGCAAAGATTATAGCATTCATTATTAATGCTGGGAGGTATTACTCTACAACAAAGTTTCAAGCCAACCTCAGGAGTCCTTCAGGATCAAAAGGGGCTTCACACCATGAAGGAGCATTAAGGGGCAATGGGCCATAATCTGGAGAATTTAGACTGCATTCCTGTTCAGTGAGATGCAAATTACATCAATACTAGACAACTTGCTCAATGACTAGAAGAAATTAGGGAACTAAAACTACGATAAGTAATTAAAGAGCTCATATTAACAACCTTTGTTCGCGCATAAACTGGCTTTTTGTATAGATGTTGAGTTCCCAGTAACACACGATCAATCATTCCAACAGCATTACAAGCTGGACTGGTGTCACCCCTCACTTCACATTTCACCTTTTAGTGAACATTTATAAACGATTATTTTAAGCCACTCAAAAGGCAAGCAGTAAGTGCAGATTAAAAAATTTCTTGACTTGGAAATAGTCAAGCTTCTAAGTTATTGAGGTAGTAAAGAAATGAAATGGAGCTCACTGAAAGTATCTTGGGAGCAGAGGAAGACTCTCCAAATGGAAGCTGAAACTCCCAATCAGGAACATACAGGCCATACAGCAAGGCAAGATATAGAACAACTAGCACCAAAGCCATGATCCTGAGAAAGAGTATGCCAATTACCATAATATGGATAACTTAATTTCACAAATAATCTTAATTACAGCAGAAGCCAAATTTCAAGTTTGAAGCACAACCAGTAATTTTACAACAGTTATATGGCAAGTCAAATCTTTTTACGAGATAACCCCGTCCGTGAGCCATAGGCTTTGCTGTGGCATCAATTAGAATAATCGTGGGATGAATCAAAGTGGTTACCATTGAAATCTATATTTCTTCAGTGCAGATGTAGCTGAATTATCCGAATCATCCCCTTTCAGCCAAATCTCACATGCTGCTGCTACTAAATACGCTATTGCTATTCTCTGAGAGAAAAAAGAGGCATTAATTATACTACTTTGAGAATATGCATAGCCTGAAGTTTGTACAGAATTTAGCTATAGCAATAATGCAGACTTGATATGGCTAAAAAGTTGATTTAGGTACAATCAATTCCCTCAATAGCATCAAATGATTTCAATTTGCTAGACTTTACAAGCCTACACTGATCAGACTATAATGAAAAGGAAGGGTTAGGACAGATAAGTTGGCATACCTGCAATATACCCGTCCACCTTATTCGTTCAATGTCAACTCCATAAGTTAAATCACTGAGGCCGTGCAAAAAACCCCCTGGACAGAAGTGAAAGTAGCAACTGTTGAATATCTAACATGAAACTCTGGTAACACTGCCCTCCTTGGTTCTCACGAAAATGGAAACAATAACAAAGAAATTAAGCGAGTGCTCTACAATGCAGAATGTAGCTGTTAAAGAGGATTACCTTGGAGAAAAAGTCCTAAAAACAGTAGTTTGAGTGCTCGCATCAATGCTTTTCTAGTGGCAACGGCTTTGCAAGACAATTTCTGTGGGTAAGAACAATAAAAAGAATAACTGTATAAGAAACGTAGGAATGTGATTGTGTAGGAACTTTTAGTGTTGTTGTGTGTAATGTCTATATGATAAAAGCATAAAAAAGAGTACCTTGTAAGTGAGTGCAAGGGAAACTCCAACAATGAAGAGGAAAAATGGCATCACAACATCTGCGAGCGTTAGGCCATTCCAAGGTGAGTGATTAATCATTGGCAGCAATCCACCAGCATCATCCACAAGAATCATAAGCTGCATTTTAATGTTTGATATCAGCAAGTAAGACGATCATTTTAGATATTTCAATCCAAAAATTAGACTTTCTAATTTTTGTTTCTAATCCTGAAACTGAAAACATATGTCGCCATCACAACAGGAGTCGTGGCTAAAGGAAAGAAGTAAAATTGATTTCAGTCCCTGTTCATTGATGTTGTCTGTCGTTTGACTATATAGGAAGTTTTCATTAGATTAAGGTGCAATATATGATATGGTTTGAACACATTCAGTGGAACTTAACATGGGCTAAGATTTTCCGAACATGTTGGGGAAGCGAATAAATGCACATGTAAACTTCCCACCAATTTGGGATCAACAAAATCTGGAACTAATTTAGAAAACCAGACGGATATGGGAATAACCATAGGCAAAACACAAAAATAGAATGGTATACAGACTTGAAAATTTGTTACAGATACATCCTTGGAAAAAAGAGTGAATATAGATATCGTATTAAAAGGAAAGTCTTTATGGAGTTCTGCTTAATCCATTTAACAAGTGGGGAATCAAAAACAAAGCAGAAAAATCAAAAACTGGGTCATGGACAAAAACCAATTTTTGTTTTGTTCTGTGAGATTTACGAATTACTACAAAGTTGATAAGAGATATTTTTACTCATCGGAGTAAATCAATCATGTTAAAAACAAACAGATCCCCCATAACAGGATGTACGAGATCTGCAGAAAACAATGAAAAAAAAAACACAAAAAAATGGAAGGAAAGGACACAGTAAAGACAAGAAAATCCAGTTACCGCAACAGCGAGTCCTCGAAAAACATCGAGCGAAACTAGACGGCCGGTCTGGTGTGGTTGATGTTGGTGGTGGTTTGAATGTGGAGAAGAATGGTTTAAGAATTTAGTTTCTTTCATGACAGGAAGTTTGCGGCTTCGATCGAGATTGGCATTGTACCCGGAGTCGGAGAAAGAAAGAGCCAATTCTACATCTTCTTCTTCATGACGACGGGATTCACCTACTTTTCTCAAAGATGTCCGCTCACTTTCTGCTTCTTCGTCGTAGCTTTTAACAGGCTCATAGTCCGTTGCCTTTGGCCCTTCCTTACTCATACCTACCAAGAGATGATATAACCAAAAAAAAAAACACCTGATATGAAGATGGTTGTTTGTTGCTAATCCTGGATTTCTCAGTGAAATGCACCCTTTTTCTGTATCTGTATTCACAAGAGAAAAGCATCCACAAGGGCATCTATATTATCTTCTTCTCATCTTTCATCTTCAGCCTCTGCTTTTATAACTTGTGTACTCGCAATGACTGTATTATATTCTATATTTCTAGGTAAAAAGAATAAATGTGCGTCGACCATAAAAAAAAGAGCAGAGGAGAGGGAGAGGAGAGGAGAGGAGCCACGGAAAAAAAGAGAAAAGAAGCGGTGATAAGATAAGGGAATAAAGTCGGGGGAGAGTAACGCATGGCATTGTATCAGTTGCGCTGCCGTATCCGCTTCCGATTGCAATATCACCTTTTTCACCTTTTCATTTTTGGACTCTAGCCCGTATCGAACGCTTTCACTCTCCTGATAGGTGTCGGCGGCAAGTATTCATACACTATAATTTAAGATTTACAGGGATTGTGCTACTTTTTGACATCCTCAGGACTAGAGACGTCCAAGTCTATTGACATTGTTCGTTTACTTTTGTTTCGTTGTACATTGGACACGGGCTAAGTTGAAGTCATAGGGCTGGGGAACCTAGTGGAGAACTAAGGGATCGATTAAACCAATCGTTCAAGTCCAGTGCTATGCACGTCTTGCTCGCTCTTGTATAAGGGATTTATTTATATATCTTTCACGTCCAATCTAAAATTTTGTAACAAAACGAAATTTAGAAAGAGATGATAATACTGATAATACACAATTTTATTCTTATATAATAAAGAGGTTTATATTCTCTTTCTCAAATATCCCGTTACGATCTAATTTTTCATTTTATATAAAAATGCTTCAAATATCTTATTACAATCTTATTTTTGTCTCAAAATAATGTCATTTTATGTCTAAATAGTTTGAGCAAGATAGAGTGTACGAGTCTCATACAAAATGTACTATATCAACTTTTTTACTCTATCAACTTTTTTTAATCATTAGATTGATAAAATAAAAGATTTAAGATTTTAATAACTCAATTATTATAGAGATCAAATAAAATTAAAGAATTTAAAATATAATAGAAAGAAAATTTTCTTATTTATCTAACAATTTTGAGTTTAATTAAAAATTATATTATTAAAAAATTAATTAATTAATATGACTTATTAATTAATAAAATTAATGGATTAGCTAATAAATGGATAAATTTTAACAAAAAATTATTAAAATAAATCGAATAAAAAAATTAAACAGTTCAAAAATTTTACGACTAAACCAACCGAACTGATTGACTATTTTAATAATCCATCTTTAAGAGAATCTATAAAAAAAATGGCATATATTCTCCTCAAAATGGGTTGACATCAAGTAGAACTAAATCTATGACCTTTTTAAGATTTGGATCCGATACTTAGAAAATCAAAATTAAATTCAATTTTTAAACTTCATTTTAAGTTAATTAGTTTTTTATAATTATAACTCAATTAAATCAAATTTGAGTTAATGAACTTTTTATAATTCAAAATTGACCTAATTAAACATGATTATTCACTTTTAAAATTCACCCTCGTATTAGTTAGTTCAAAGTGCATGTTCTCTTTTTTTTATTAAAAGAAAAAAGATACAAATTACAAAATAAGTTGAAAAAAACTAACACCCAATTGATCCTCAAGAAAGATAGAATGACATCCACTGGAGGTGATATTTAAAAAAATACATCTAATATCAAACTACACCGCATAACTTGCAAGTCAATCCGCATAACGATTACACTCCCAGTGAATGCGGCAAGTACGTGTTCTCTTTAATTTACGCGACTCCAATTAGATTAGTCCAAGTCATTAGAACCCTAAGACTGAAATAGAAAACTTTACCTTTGGCAGATACCAGCTTTGACATGTATGAGTCATGTTTCATTCACCGTTATCTCACCAAGTAAAAGTGATACAGTACATCAATACACACATAATAAACGTTCCCTTCTAAAAGTGGCCAAGACTGAGCCCACAGTTGTACGAGACTGTGACATTTCACACCGTACCTTTCCGCGAAACCGATTCCCTCCCACACTTTTGAGTGGGTTTCCTCGTCGGCAAAGGTAAATGTAGATTAAAAAATAAGACAAGGGGTTCATGTTAGATTAAAAAAACAATCTGATAAAAAGTCGATTCCTCCTTCCGCCGTAATAATAACAGCAGATACATCGACAATGAAAGGTAAATTAATTGGTCCAGATTTTTTATTTAAGACTCTCATTTTTAAGAGATTTTAAATTCGAATCACACCAAAGAAAAAAAAATAGGCATATTTTATATTAATGATCTTCTAGTCTCCTGAACAAAGCTCTTTGATCGAATCAATTATAGATGTCTAGCTTTTAGCGGCAGTGTGAGAATTGGAGCTGTTAAGAAACCTAGTAACTGTGGGAACCTGATGTTGAACAAAAGAGAGCCAGTAATCAATCATCAGCTGAATAATTTAGAGTGTGTGAAGACTCCTTATGCGCAAAAATGTACAGGCTACGTAAAAACCTGAGAGATCTTGAAATTTCAGATTTACATCCTCTAGATTCTTAAGGTGGGGTCGTAAGAGCTTAAGATTAGTATGACTAAGCTAAAATACCTAATATAATTAAAAAAAAAAACAGCAGATACATGTGAAGAGAGATGCATCAATTAACAGAAAGTAGTTGCAAAGTGGGCAAAGTATCTATGCTGAGCTGATGAAGCACAACTTTCTGTGTTTCACGCTTTCATAAAAATTTTCTCTTTTCTTTCTTTTGGTCACCAATTCAGGACTTAAACAGTCTTGTCTTGCCTTCCCAATTTCTGCGACCGTAAGATCCTGGCCAACATCAAATCCTCCTTTTGAAATGTTTTAATTGGGTCACTGCATCAAGGACAGCTGTATGGCATCAAAGTCAAAAAATTTAATGCATCCCTGCCCCAACACGGCTGATATTTTCCTCTTTACTCTGCAGGACAATCACAATAAAGAATTACCATCCCACAAAACCTGCAACAATAACTCATCATTAGTATCATTTAATGAGACATAAAACCACCCATCTGATCTGGTACACCACTTTCAACTTCCTCACTGCAACATTTTGGAAGCGTGGAATCTGTACTGAAATTGTCAGCTGAAGACAAAAGCAAAGACTTGGAGCCAAGTTGCAAGTACGTGCCCGCAGATTTTTTCAAGACAGATACTTTGAAGATTTATGTATACATCCATACATGTCTGCATCCATTTGTTGAAAAAAAAGACAGCTGAGACGACAAACAGGTTGTGTATTACTCTCGTTAGTACTTGTAGGAAAAATATCCTGGATCGATATCGCTTCTTTAAAACAATTGAACCAGTCCAACACTGTACATGCCAATCCAGACAGAGCACTACATGAGATAACTGCAAAACATCGTTAGAAGAGGTTGCAATCATAAAGATAGTACATTCAGTTCTTACTTGCATAATTAAAGTTGTGTTACATATAAATATGCTAAGAAATCCTCCACATAAAAGCTTTTATTTTTCTTTGTTCATATTTGAAACAGGTGAGGAAGTTAAAAACCCCAGTTCATGACCTTTGTGCTTGGGCCGTAATGAATTATTAGAACTCAATTCCAAAATGTGAATTTTGCTAGGGACTTGAGAAAATTAACTTGTTGCTAAATAACTGAGAATCCAAATAGAATTGACCAGTACAGGGAGTACCAAATGTAAAAAGAAAACGTCGCTCCATTTAATATACATTTACATGAATAATCATGATGTGAACATATTATCAATACTTTTATCCCAATCACAAGCTAGCTTCAATGTGGCATGGGAATGGAGCAAGAATGCAGACGAAGCCATAATCCTATATTGTAGAATACAAGTGTTGTCGTAGCTTCGGAGGGTCCACCAACGACCCATTTATCTGCCACTAAAGGTGGTGCTAAGGCCACTAAAGGTAGTGCTAAGGCTATCTGGAAGTAGTTTACAGGTAGCTTTTCTCAGAAGCAAGGGCAATGTAAAGAAATGGAAAAGGTCAAGAAATACAAACAAAAGTACTTGCTTTCCCTTTCTTTTTGATGCTTTGAAATGCTGAGGACGTGTTTTTCACTTAAAGAAACCTTAGTTCATCGTTGGTGGTATAACAATTTGCACAATCTAGGGAGGGGGCAGTGGACGGAAGAAAAGCTACGCATTTTATATATCCCAACCACATGAAATGTATTCCCCTTATTGTACGAATTGGTCCTCATTACCATCACCCCCAAACAATATTCCTGGACTGATATTATGATCAATTGCAGAAGGGACATATACCAAACAGAATTATTAGAGAATCTTCATATAAGTGACTGACCCATTATCATAGTTGCATCTCGCTCAAGAACAATCTAAAAGTCTTTAACAAAGGTAAAACTAACAAACTAGTGAGCAATGAAGCGTGAATAAAAGCACTCACACAGTCTATGAAGCGCCCCCAACATCAGCATCAACGATTTCATCTTTCTTGATGTTACCACAGACATTACACTCCAAAAGACTAGATGGTCTAGGGTCGGATGGAGGCAAAGGAGCTAGAGTGCCCCCACAATTTTCACGATCACACATGTATCTCACAAAGAAATAGGCATGAGGAAAGTTGGAGTCAACATCCTCCTCTGTTGCCTCCATCACGTCATCATCCACTTGCTCCTCATCTTCATCGTCGTCCATCACCTCATTCTCATCAACAACAATGTCATCTTTGTCATCATCATTATCGGACCAATTAGCTTCGACTTTACACCGATCACATTGACAATAAAACCCGTAGTCCTCCAGCAACCTTTTCTGCCTGGTGGGATAATCCCAATTGACAGGAAAATAGCTCAAGCAGACCTCCCTCCCTTGAGGGACATCATGAATCATTCGAACAACGATGTCAGTATTATTGGCATCAACAGTCGAATCCACATAGTCAAACCTACAAGCATTAGGAAGGCAATCGTGGTTGAAGAGAGACGCATTGGGGTAAACACCGTAGGCCCTAACAGACCTCTGCCCGTCGACACTAAAAGGCTCCATTAAGGCAAAAGAGTTGAGCTTGTCTTTAGCCAATAAAGTGGACGTAAGTTGCAAGTCGAAAAAGGAAGTGTTAGATGAAGGAGAGCATAAAGTGGAGATAACGGAATGAAGGAATTGGGTCTCGTCGTCAACATTATCAGGACGATTGGAATGGGGTTGGAGAGACAATAAGGATTGGAAATGGGATGGGTTGAAAAATGCAAGATTATAAGCGGCGACGAGAAAGCGGAGTTGAAGGTGGCACTCCAGGGGTTGATTATGCAGGGATGGGAAATCGCGGAGGCGGGAAAGAGATTGGCAGGCCCAAGGAGAGTGGGAAGAGGAAGTGGCTGCAGATAAACAAGCCGAGCCGCAGAAACGATGATTGGAGCAATTTGGACATGACAACAAGGTAATTTGTTGTTGTTGTTGTTGCAAATTTCTAAAGCAGTTGTTGCAGTAGTTGTAGGTTGAATGTTGTTGCGTTGTCAACGGTGAAGCAGAGTAGAGGAGGATTGGAGAGTCTCTAAGGACGATTTGGCCTGCTCTGAGGGGCTTACAAGATACCACACCCCTTCCTCTTCCTGGAATCTCCACTGTTCTCACTAGCCCTTCGTCCTCACTCTCCATCTCTTCTCTTCACTGTTTCTCTCTCTTCTACTACTTGGGAGTTGGGACAAGAACAACACTAAACCCCTTGGGCCTCAAGTCCGCCACCTCTATGCTCCTACAGCTGCTTGCCAAAACCCTAATTGCCAATCATGTCAATCATTGTTTTATTTTATGTTTTGATTAAAAATTAATAAAGAAATAAAGCAAATATTTTACAACTAAGTACCAATTTCTAGTTATGCCCAAAACTTAATTTGGGACTCCGTCGCTGATCCTCTCCATTCAGGGTGTTCCGTGTTGCTTCTTTTCGTTGGTGCTCTCCATTTCCGGTTTGCTGCTTGTCTCCATGTTGCTGGGTGGCTGCTGACTCGTAAGCTCCGAGAGAGCAGGATTGTACGGATATTGGTGAGCCTGGATTA
This sequence comes from Erythroxylum panamense, assembly GCA_027123425.1. Classification (NCBI taxonomy): domain Eukaryota; kingdom Viridiplantae; phylum Streptophyta; class Magnoliopsida; order Malpighiales; family Erythroxylaceae; genus Erythroxylum; species Erythroxylum panamense. Next base: position 472 of record JAOTIZ010028499.1, on the reverse strand, counting down.
GAATTCGACACGTTGAACAACGAAACAAGACACGAACTTGTGAGAAGGCAAGGATGAAAAGTGACAACGTCGAAGTGTTGACATGTATTGACGCACATAGGTAGAATTCTTCAACAAGATGCAAGATTAAGATGGGAGATCAAAAGAAGAATTAAGACGGACATTAAATGAAAGGTTAGTTAAATCATACATCATCATCATCATCATCATCATCATCATCATCATCATCATCATCATCATCATCATCACCCAGTTTGAAATCCCGCAATAAAGCAAGGTCTTGTGAGGTCTGATAGTACGCAGCCTTGCCCCTACATAATAGAGAGGCTGTTTCCGGTGGACCCACATGCAAATGAGACAATATATGAATGATGCAAGTAACAGAAACAATACAGAAAACTTAAAATAAATGAAAATACAAATAAAGGAGAAATAAAAGCACTAAAGAAAACTGATAAGAACACTAATAACC
>JAOTIZ010028475.1:0-20399 GCA_027123425.1 Erythroxylum panamense | reverse complement strand
CTCTAGTTCAATCAACTCATCCACTTGATCATTCATATTACTAAGTCAAATTGTCACTCAAGGTTCGGGGTCCAACAATAATTTTTGGCAACAATTACCATAATCGATATAAACATATTAGACCCCTAAGTCCAAAATATGAAATCATGCAAGTGTTGGCAATTTTTAGCTAATGTTTGCACTCAAGATGAAGGAACAAGATAAACACTTGCAAGTAGGTATGGAAAATAGGCATTATTAATAGGATAACATGTATTGGTGCATATTGACTGAAATCTTTGACGAGATGCAAGATTTGAATGTGAGACCAAAAGATATCTTGAGATGGACCTTGGGATGAAGGTTAACTGAATCACATGCATGACGGAGAAATATGAGAGCTCTAAGGACTTAATGTGTAGTCAAATAAATATATCATGACTAATGGACTTAACATGGGTAAACTAGACTAGGCTAGTGTGTTATGAAAGGCTTTGGAATTGAATGATTCTTTATTAATGGATAGAGATCAAGGGCAGATCTTAAATGATGTGGATGGTAAGATCACAGTAGATATATATTAGCTTTAAAAGATAAAGACTATATAGAAGGGTCATATGAAGATAATAGAGTTTTTCATGGATACGGATGTGTCGTTCCTAATTAATATAATCTCTTATCTTGTTAGTTGTCATGTAGCTAAATCTTATCAGATAGAGTCTTATTAGGATGGGAGTGTCATCCAATTGGTTAGTGTGATGTATTCTGATAATGATAAAGGTAATATAATTAGTTCAATTCAATTAGAATTTTGAATTGTAAAGCCATAGTGCCTATAAATAGCTTTTGAAGAAGTAATAAGGGTTAGTTTCTATGTAAATATTATATGATTATTTTTTCTTTTAATTATCCGTTGCTTACTTAGTATTCTTTTAAGAATGTAAGAGTTTAACACTAAGTCAATTGTAAGAAATAAAAAATAAGTTAGTTAGTCAACGATCACGTGGGAAGTTGAGTGTCACATAAACAGTCCTAAGAGAGATTGTTGTGTAAAGGATTAGGTGTAAATTGCAATATAAGTTTGATGTCTAAAAAACCATGTAATAATTGGTATTAGAGCCAAAATATCGATATAGTGGGAGACAACAATTTGATGGAGTGTGTAAATAGAGTGGAGGCACTCATAAGGCAAATTACTCAAAAGGTCACTTCATACTCATCTCAATTTGAGATTTTGGAGGCACATATCATATAATTGCAACACTAGTGGTCTTGATGAAGGCATAAAAGGATTCTAGATTGGAGATCATGATCCTAAGGTGTGCCATTATAACGTAAGAAGTTGGGTGTGTTGAAAGCTCTTTAGTGTAGATGAGAGAGCCCCAAGTTTTTATAGAAAACGAAGTGCTAAGGAGCTCTAAATATTTTATGGGATATGGAGCAATATTTTACAGCAGTAAAGCTATTTGATTGAAAGAAAGTGTCGATCAAGGCTGTGTATATAGTGGAGGATGCAAACTCTTGGTAAAGAAAGGAAACCTCTAATGACATTAGTACAGGTAGACTTCTCATTAACACTTAGGAGGAGAAGAAGAAGAAGGAGTTATATACCAATTCCTCCTTATTAAAACTTCATAGTTCATAAGGGAAACTTTGAAAAGATGGCTCGATGCTAGAGTATGTGAGGAAATTCACATATTTGATACATGTATGAGGAAGATAAGTTGTTTAACTTCATAAACAGTTTGCAAGGTTGGGCATAAATGGATGTTTAAAGGTAGAACATGAAAGACATCACAAGCACGATAATAGCCACCAATGTTTTGGTGGATCTCTAGTTGGCACCAATAATTCGAACTCACAACGAGGGCAAGAAGAAGGATAGGACATAGAATGGCTTAGAGAAAGGCAAAAGGAAGGCAGGTGAATCTTCTTAATGTAAGTTCAAGAAACAAATAAAACAAGATATCACTTATTTCATTTGTAAAGAGCCATACTTTGTTCATGAATGCCCAAAATGAAAGATGGGTAAGGAGAAGATAAATTTTATGGTCGCAAAAGATTAAGGAGAAGGAGAGGATGATTCGACAAAAGAAGTCCACCTTAGTAATTATGCTATATGGGGCATATTGGGCCTTAGGAAAGTGCGTCTAAAAAAAAGCAAGAACAAACCAAATAGAAAGAGAAAATGGTATATGGAGATATGCCAACGACTAAAGCGAAGGAACCACATTTGGAGGAGTGCCTACTGATTATTTCGACGTGGGCGTCAAATTCTTCCAGTAGGGGTGGTTTGGTGAGTCTTGGCTAATCGGGACCATAAAACAAAGCAAATACATATAAGTAGGTAAGGAAAATAGGCATTATCGATGAGTTTGCATATATTGGTGAACATTGGCAAAAATCTTTAACGAGATGTAAGATTCACGTGTGAGACCAAAAGATAGCTTGAGATGGACCTTAGGTTGAAAGTTAACTAGAAAATATACATAAAGGAGATATTTGAGAGCTCTAAGGATTTAATATGTGTTCAAATAGATGGACTATAACTAATGGACTTGGCATGGGTAAGCATTAGATTGGGCAAGTGTACTATAAAGGGCCTTAGGCTTGAATGGCTCATCAACAATGGATAATGATCAGGGGGATATACTGGATGATGTGGTAGATATGATCACAGTAGATATACATCAACTCTAAAAGATAAAGATCATATGGTAGGATCATCTGAAGATAGTGAAGTTCTTCTTAGATATGGATGTATATAATTAAATGTAATCTTTTATCTTGTTTTTGTAATATAGTCAAATCCTATTAGATAGAGTCCTATTAGGATGGGGTGTCATCTAATTGGTTAGTGTGATGTAATCTGATAAGGTTGAGGTGATCTAGTTAGTTCAGTTCAATTAGGATTATGAATTGTTAAGTTATAAGTGCCTATAAATAGCTTATTTGAGTCTTTCTTCTAAAAGGAGAGATAGAGGGGAAAGGAACACATTAAAAGAAAGAATTCCGTTGTATATTTTTGAGTAAGTAATAAAGCTTGAGTTTTATCATAGCTCTTGTGTGTTTATTATTACCTTGATTATTCATCGTTTAAGCAGTATTCTTACAAAAGTGCGAGAGTTAATCATTATGATGGTTTGTGGGGTGTTTAAAAATACGTTAATAAGTCGACTATCACATAGAAAGACTGAGTGTGACTTAAATGGACTTAAGTGAGATTGTCTTACAAAAGAGTAGGCACAATTTGTGGTATAAGTTTGGTGTATAGAAAAACCTTTGTAATAGTAGGCCTAGTGGAAGTAAAGGTAGTGGACATGTTTACGGGCATAGTGGTGACAAGGCATGGTGATGATGGAGGCTATAAGAAGTAGTGACAAGTATGGTGATAGTAGTGACTATGGAGATAATGTGACTATGGTGGCGACGGAGGCTATAGGCGGTGGAAGCAAAGTTTTGAGAGTGAAAGAAAGAATCAAGAAAAAGAAAGAGGAGAAAATATTTGGAAACAATTACCATAACCCCTACCTACATGTTTTTATTGTTTTTATATGTTATCAAAACTAGTTGTGATTTTCTTTTAACTTTGAAAACCAAACGCAAAAATCATTTTGAAATAAACTTATTTTAAATTACTTGTTTTAATAATTTTTGCAATCACAACAAAAACTGTAACTTACAATATAATCATACAACCTCTAATTGATTACTCAATGATTACTTAGTTTTATCTTATCTTGGTAAAGTATACAACTATAATTTATATTCTATACTTGCATGATATGGCCACTTACAAAATAAAAGTATATTTGAAAACTAAAGTAGGAAATCAAATTGTTGAGTACCATTATACTTGTTCATTTATAAGAACAAAAATTGATCGAATTTTGATAAAGCATTATAATAATCAAATTTTATGTTAAGATACATTTTATATGAAAAAAACTTCCTCCAATATCATGAAATGTCTCATCAATATAAAGTTTTAAGTCTTCAAGACAACAACTAATAGGATCATAGATTACTCGAACTTAGGATAAAAGACACTAATTTCTCTTGTACTTATCAATTATAATCAAAATTTTTATGCTTCAAAAAAATTGAGGAAAGTTGTCATGCTTATCCAAAAAGCCCCTCAAATCCTAATATGTTAAATTTCTTTGTCAAAAGTATTGATGGAGTACATACATGACAAACTTTTATCAACACGAACAACCACATGAAAAGAGAGTGATTAAGAATTAGTAAATTATATAAGATATATATGTTATCATATTGATATATTAAATTTATTGATTTATTAATTTAACATATTAACACCCATTATTAATATCTAATAAAATTTAATATAAGGTATTAATGAATTTTTATCAAAACTTAAAATGATTAGATCTATTTATTATTAATAGTATATTTATTAGTTTAGTACAAGAGTAAATTATCTCTTTTATTAAATTCTTATTTATTTCAACAACTCACGGTATGAATCCCGCTGATTAAATTCTTATTTATTATATAATCATATTAATAAGTAAGAATATTAATTTATAAATATTATTATAAATAATTAATAACTAATTTTATTTACTTTTACTATCAAAAAATAAAAGTATAGAATTTATTATTATTATATTAATTTATCATATTACATCTCATTACTTATAAATTTTATAAACAAATATTTAATATGTAACATAATACGATGGTAAGGGATGTTCTTAATATTTTATAGGCCCTGGGCAAAGTAAAAAAGTTTCTATTTTTACCTATTTTTGGGCCCTCATATAGAATAAAAATAAACAAAATGTAATCTTTTTGTTGTTCTTTATAAAATAAAGAGTAGACTATATTTTATTTTATTTTATTTTTATAAAGCTAAAAATAAACCATATTTTATCATTTATAAAGATGAGCTCTAGGCAGGTGTACCTTACCCTGCCCTTGCTCAAAGCCGGCCCTGACAATGGCCATGTTTCTTAACAGGAGATGAGCCCGTCGATTAAGCAAATATATTAGCATATTGCTCCAACTATCCTTTCAAAACTCTCGGTCTTCTTTGTAGGAGATGCATGCTCTTTTATACTTCCTCACGACGCATCCAGGAAGTAGTTCTTAGAGCATACCCCCATCCTAATCCAGAAACCTTTCAACGATCAAAGAAGAAGCTTCCCATGTAGGTTCAACAATTTTCTAGTGGGGGTTAAAGGCTTTGAGGGAGCAGTGGCCGAGGTATGGCTTCACATTTTCAAGTCCACCAACTCAACACCTATACGAGGAAGTTGCAGTTGGTCAAGGCTGAGCTGAAAGCACTCAACAAAGTTAAATGCAGTAATACTTCATTAGCAGTCGTGGAAGCTAAGCAAGAGATGGATAGAATTCAGAGTTCTCTTTACTTAATACTCTAGACGAAACTTTACAATATGAGGAGAAAAAGGCTTTAACCAGAGTAGCACAAGCTACTGATATCAATTGCTCGATTATGATACAGAGATTAAAAATCAACTGACTCAATATGAACACAAGCTTCTTCCATAACTTAGTCCTAGTTTTAAAAAAAACATTTAATAGAATAACTTCTCTTACAAATAAGCATGGTATTGTATTAAATTTTACAGAGGAAATTCAAAAGTAAGTTGTTGCCTTCTTTTCCAAAACAATTGATGCTCTTTTATAAGCAATGTCGTCAGTGACTAGCCTTAGGTCTATCTTCTTTGATAAAATTTATGGACTAGAGTCCAAGGCTTTGATTAGGCCCTTCAATGCAGGAAATGTAAAAGGCTGCTTTCTTCAATCTCAACCTTAATCAAGGTTACTACCACTACGCAGTTTTGGAATTTTTCAATAAAGCCAAAATGCTAAGGGAGTTGAACAAAATCTCATTATTCTTATTCCCAAAGTTCATGCTCCTAGTTTAATGAACGACGTTGGGAGTATTTCATGTTATAATACCATATACATGGTGATTGCTAAACTGATTGCTGTCAAGTTCAAATTATCACTAATAAATATAATTGATGGTTATTAAAGAGTTTTTGTTAAAGGCAGGAAAATAGGTAATAATATATTGACAGCTCAATAGTTGTCTAAGAATTATAGTATAATGGAATCCAATAAGAATTATACTATGAAGATAGACTTCTCTAAAAAGTTTAATTATTTGGACTAGAAGTTCATCATGAATGCATTTCATGCATTTATTGCTTGGATAAAGCAATATGTTTCCACTACTTTATATGGCATTCTTATTAATAGGGAGCCTTCTAACATCATTAACAGAGCTAGGGGAACTAGAAAAGGGGACTCTCTTTTACATTACCTATTCACTACCGTTGCTATGGAAGTTCTTAATAAACACACTAAGAAAGTGACAAGTCGATCCCGGTAAGAAGTTTAGATTTAACTTTAAATGCAAGAGGTTGTGAATTATTAATCTCATATTTGTTAATGATCTTATCCTATTCTATAAGGTTGAACCTAAGTAAGTTAGTATTCTTATGTTTGCTCTAAACATGTTCAACAAGTTTTCAGAAATTTCCATAAATAAGGATAAGTGCTAACTACTTTTATCCTCTGATGCTCAAGGTCTGTGATGTGACGCTACTACGTGGAGGAGATGGAGTGAAAGACGTTAATGATTAGTGGGTTAAGGTGGGGTACGTGGTGTTGAAGTAGTGGATTCATGGGTTTAGGATATTCGTTTATTGATTCTCCAGATATTTATTGATTCTCAAGATATTTGTTTTGTTGTTTATTATTGACTATAAATATAGTCGTGAGATCCACTAAAGGATATAATAGATTTCCAGAAGCCAATTCTCTCTTCCTGTTTCTCTCTGTTTCTCTTTATTTCTGCTTTCTCGAGCATTCTTCCTCTATCGGTCATAAACTACTCAAATTAAACACATCATTTGGTATCAGAGCAGGTTCCTTATGGAAACTAGACAAAAGACCAACGCAGAATTTCAAAACGAAATTACAGATATGGTTGCTAAACAAGATGAAACGTTGGGCAACTTAACAACCTTGGTTCAGACACTAGTCACTGAATTCCAATCCTTCAAAGCTTCTTCACCTGTTGCGCAACCTTCGACGTCTACTACCCTAGCACATACTCGAGAAGATACCCCATTTGGTATGGTAGAAAGTGCAAGTACGGGGAATGGGCATTGGAAGACACCCGTGAAGCTCTCTTTTCCTCGATTCAATGGAGAAGATCCCCAAGGATGGCTTTACCAAGCTGAGCAGTTTTTTGATTACGAAGCAGTACCTACAGACCGAAAGGTTTCCCTAGCCTCTTTCCATTTGGAAGGGTTAGCCTTACAGTGGCATCGTTGGTACTCAAAAGACCATGGTCCTCTGTCATGGCCAGAATTTACACAGGTCCGACGTTTTGGACCAACGAAGTATGAGAATCCGTCTGAGTCGTTAACTCGTTTACGCCAAACAACCTCGGTGGAGGCATACCAGGAGAACTTTGAGAAGCTTTCCAGCAGAGTGGATGGGCTTCCTGAGGCATTCCGTTTAGGATGTTTCATCGCTGGACTAAAAGACGAAGTGACACTAGACGTTAAGATAAAGCATCCAACCTCCCTAGCTGAAGCCATTAGTGTCGCTCGATTGGTTGAGGAAAGGAATTCATTACAGCGACGTACAAGTGCAGGGAATCGGAGTAACCCAATAACAAGCACACGCATAGGCAATCAACCAACTGGAGTAGGGATACTCGGACCCGGCCCTACTACTCACACAGGGACACCCATTAAGAAGCTATCATACCAAGAGGCAAGGGAGCGACGAGAGAAGGGATTGTGCTACTACTATGACGAAAAATTTGTACAAGGACATCGATGTGCTCGACCTCAATTTTTTATGATTGAGGATGTGGTAGAAGAAGAGAGCGTGGAGCAGGACGATGAGTCGGTCACGTTAATACCTGAGATTTCTCTTTATGCTATATCCGGAGCTCAAAACCCGCAAACGCTCAGGCTTATTGGACAGATGAAAAATAAGGAAGTTATGGTCTTGATTGATGGTGGGAATTCCCATAATTTCATTGGAAAGAAAATTGCTTCTAGGTTCGGATTGAGTATTGAAGCTAGTGGTCGGTTCCAAGTTACAATCGCTAACAACTCACGTATAGAGTGTCTAGGAATCTACCGTGGTGTTAAGATATTAATACAGGGATGTCTGATTGAAGTAGACTTCTTTGTGCTTCCAGAGGCTGCGACACCCGTGGTGCTTGGAGTACAGTGGCTAGCGACCTTAGGACCAGTCACAACTGATTATTCGAAATTGATGATGAGTTTTGACAAAGGAGGCACACGTTATGTTTTCAGGGGGTTAGAAGGAAAAGAAATGCAAGCTCTATCACATAAAGAATCTAATGCCCTATTATCTAGCTGTTCTTTTGGAGAAGGATTCTTTATTCAACTAATTCCACCAGAAGCAACTTCCACCGAATCCTCATCCAACTCACCAGATATAAACCAAATATTGACCACTTTTGCGTCAGTTTTCGATACTCCTAGATCTATTCCACCAAATCGGTCACATGATCATAGGATACCACTGATACCCAACTCCCAGCCAGTCAATGTTCATCCTTATAGATACCCATATTATCAGAAGGCAAAAATTGAGAAACAAGTACAAGAACTCTTGGCTACAGGTCTTATTCGACCAAGTACCAGCCCATTCTCGTCTCCAGTACTCTTGGTTCGAAAAGCGAGTGGGGAGTGGAGGTTCTGTGTGGATTATCGAGCCTTGAATGCCATAACCATCAAGGACAAATTTCCAATACCCGTCATAGACGAACTCCTGGACGAATTGCATGGAGCATGCCATTATTCCAAGGTGGACCTAACAGCCGGTTATCATCAAATTCGTGTGAGCGACGCAGACATTCCAAAAACTGCTTTCCGTACCCACGAAGGACATTATGAGTTCGTCGTAATGCCATTCGGTCTCACCAATGCACCCTCGACCTTCCAAGCATTGATGAATGAAATCTTTAGGCCTTACTTGCGCCAATTTGTTCTTGTTTTTTTTGACGACATACTCATCTACTCAAAAACTTGGGAAGAGCATCTCCAACACCTACAAATCGTCCTTTCCATTCTCAACCAACATCAACTCTTTGCAAAATCGAGTAAGTGCGTGTTTGGAGTCAGTCGAGTGGAATACTTGGGCCATATACTTACAGGAGAAGGGGTAGAACCAGACCCGGCTAAAATTCAAACTGTGAGGGATTGGCCTACACCGAGGACTGTGAAAGAGGTACGTGGTTTTCTTGGCCTTGCCGGTTATTACCGCAAATTTATTCGATATTATGGAGCGATTGCAGCCCCTCTCCATCAATTATTGAGTAAGGAGGGATTCCACTGGGGCAAAGAAACAGAAGCTGCCTTTCAAAAATTAAAGCAGGCATTGACCCAAGCTCCTGTCTTGCGGTTACCAAATTTTCAAGAACCATTTGTAGTGGAATGTGATGCTAGTGGGTCGGGAATTGGGGCCATCTTGATGCAAGGCGGGAGGCCAATTGCTTTCTTTAGTGAAGCACTCAAAGGAACAACACTAAAATACTCTACTTATGAGAAGGAGATGTTGGCCATCGTCAAGTCCGTCCGGAAGTGGAGACCTTACCTGTTGGGACAAACCTTCATTGTGCGGACAGATCACAGAAGTTTAAAACACTTGTTAGAACAACGGACAACTACACCGGCTCAAGCGCGATGGCTTCCAAAGCTTATGGGTTATGAATATAGAATTGAGTACAAGAAGGGAACCACTAATAACGCAGCCGATGCTTTGTCAAGGAGGGTGGAACTCCTTTTTATTGCTATATCACGTCCACAAGCTAGCTGGTGGTCACAGTTGCAACAAGAATGCCAAATGGTTATAATCAATTTGCAATAGACCCCAAGGCTCAACAACGTGAAAGTGTTTGGTTCTTAGAGGAACGGGTGGTTCTTAGCCCAAAATCAACTCTCATTCCTTTCATTCTATCGGAAGTCCATAATACTTCTACGGGAGGGCATTTTGGATTCCACAAAACTCTCTCACAGCTTAAAAAGGATTTCTATTGGAAAGGGACGCGACAAACTCTAAAAGACTACATTCGATGCTGCGAAGTCTGCCAAAGGAACAAATCCGATCACCTCCAACCAGCCGGTCTCTTGCAACCATTGCCAATTCCGGAAAGGATTTGGGAGGACATATCGATGGACTTCATTGAAGGCTTGCCAGATTCAGGTGGTTATCGTACTATAATGGTTGTAGTGGATAGATTGTCTAAGTATGCTCATTTTGTTGCTCTAGCTCCTCCTAACACATCACTGCGGGTTGCTAAGGCATTTGTGGACAACATCTTCCGTCTCCATGGCATGCCTAAAAGCATTGTAAGTGATAGAGATCCTGTTTTTATGAGTGATTTTTGGAAAACTCTCTTTAGTCTACAGGGAACCCAACTGCATATGAGTTCTAGCTACCACCCCCAATCCGATGGACAGACTGAGGTGGTCAACCGCACTCTTGAACAGTACCTCCGATGCTTCACAGGAGTTCAGCCAAAGAGGTGGAAAGATTGGCTCTCTTGGGCCGAATACAGCTACAATACGTCAAAACATTCATCAACTGGCATTACACCATTTGAGGCAGTATATGGGGTTCCTCCACCAACTCTGCTACGATATGTGCCAGGAACGTCAAATTTGGCAACTGTGGATGAACAACTACGGGCTAGAGATGAAATACTCAAAGACTTACGCAGCACCTTGCTGCAAGCACGAGATCGCATGAAGGCAATGGCAGATCAACATAGGAGGGACGTGGAGTTTTCCGTGGGAGACTGGGTTTATCTAAAACTTCAACCGTACCGTCAAACGTCAGTAGCCTTCCAAGCATCACTTAAGCTATCACCTCGGTATTTTGGACCTTTCCAAATACTTGGGAGGATTGGGAATGTAGCTTACAGGTTAGACTTACCCACTGGTTCCAAAATCCATATTGTCTTTCACGTTAGTCAATTGAAGCAGTACTTGGGTAAAAATCCGGTGACTTCATCGGAACTTCCACCGTCTAGTGAAGATCAAACCGTGATACCTCAACCAGAGAAAATATTGGATCGACGGGTCAGGCAGCAAGGGAGATATCATGCTAAAGAAGAAATACTTGTTAAATGGAGTGGAGCTCCACTGGAAGATGCGACATGGGAGGATGCTCGGTGCATGTCAAGGACTTACCCGACGTTTTCCCTTGCGGACAAGGAAAAAAATGAACGGGAGGGGAACTGATGTGACGCTACTACATGGAGGAGATGGAGTGAAAGACGTGAATGATTAGTGGGTTAAGGTGGGGTACGTGGTGTTGACGTAGTGGATTCATGGGTTTAGGATATTCGTTTATTGATTCTCCAGATATTTATTGATTCTCAAGATATTTGTTTTGTTGTTTATTATTGACTATAAATATAGTCGTGAGATCCACTAAAGGATATAATAGATTTCCAGAAGCCAATTCTCTCTTCCTGTTTCTCTCTGTTTCTCTCTATTTCTGCTTTCTCGAGCATTCTTCCTCTATCGGTCATAAACTACTCAAATTAAACACATCAGTCTGGAATATTGGATTACCTGCCTAACTGGTCTAAAAGCATCCAAACTCCTTTTCAGTTATTTGGGACCTACCATTTCTTCCAATAGGATTCCATACTACAATTTTCAACCTCCGATTGAGAAAATCAATAGGAGAATATCAAGTTAATGTTATAGAAGCTTGTAAATAGTAGTAAGAATTTAATTCGCAAAATCAGTTTTGAATAATCTTCATATCCATTGGACTTGACATTTAATGATCCCTGGTCGTATTATCAAGACTAGTAAGCAACTTATAAGGTTTGTATCGTCTGGAGATACCAACACCAAATCTGGGGCAAAGGTGAAGTGGAGTGATTTTTGCTTACTGAAAGTAAAAAGGGTGGGGGTTTAAGGATATTGCCTATCAAAACCACTAGCAAAGTGAAAATAATAAAGAGAATTTGGATGTTGATCAGTAATAGAAGTTCAGTCAGGGTACGATGGATGTATGAACATCATTTGAGGAAGAAAAGCTTCTGGTGCATTAAACCAAAAGCTAGTTCATCTTGGAAGATGATCCAAATCTTAAAGTTAAGGGAAAAGGTAAGACTAGAATTTTCCATGAGCTAGGAAATAGAGCCTCAACCTGGAATGACAATTGGATCGATTTAGGCACCCTAAGTAGATGTAATGAACTCTCACATTTAAAAGGAGTCGTCTCTATTATGGCTATGTCTTTAGTTCTAGTTCCTTGGTTCAAATAATCAATAACTCTCTCCACTCAGCAGTACAGTTTAGTCAACTCAACCCTGATCAAGAAAATAGAATTAGATGGACTAGGCATCCATCTGGGATATTTTCAAATGCTTCATATAGATAATGGCTGAGACGTCAAGACCTTAAGGTACCATAGCATAATCTTGCCTAGTTTAAGTATGGTTTTCCTCGATCCTCAGTCATTCTCTAGCCAGTAATCAAAGAAAGATTGAACACCCTGGATCGAGTTAGTAATAGAAAGATTGAACATCCTTAAAGTTTCTCAATATTCCCACACTTCTGTGTATTGTGTATAACCTCTCAATCAATCTAACATGTTCTTTGAATATTGTTTCTCTTCATTCGTTTGACAAAGAATATAAGGAGGCGGTTAGTTCACATAGAAGAGTGATAATAAGAATGAGAATAAATATTATCATTATAATTATGACAGTTGGTTAAGAAAAAATAATGATTACCATTACTATTAAAAATGGTTGGTTTGTTAAAAATATTGAAAAATAAAATTTTATTATATTTTAATTTATTTATTTATTATATTTAATTAATTAATTACAATATTTTAATTAATGAATGAATTATATTGTAATTAATTATATTGTAATTAATTAATTAATTATATTTTAATTAATTATATTGTAATTAATTATATTTTAATTAACGAATGAATTATATTTTAATTAATTAATTATATTGTAATTAATTAATTACAATATTTTAATTAATTAATTAATCATATTTAAAGTAATTATAATGCAATGTAATTAATTAATAATATTATTTTAATTATTTAATTATATTTTAGTTAATTAATTGTATTTAATTAATTAATATTAAAAATATTTTTAAAAAAGAAGTACTACTAAGGAATGAGTTTCATTCTGCTACTAAATAGAGGGTACGTAGGATTCTCCAAAATTGGGATATCAAACTATTACCCCTATAATGATAATCAACAACTAACCACTCACTTTTCATTTCTTAGTCATTAACTCTTTTCTAAACTTATCAACAAACCACTCCCTAAGCTTTTTATTACTTTGTGGATCTAAACTTAAGGTGACAAAGTCTCATTTTCTAGTTAGAAATTAATCAGAAGGATGAGGGTTAATCGACTCCGCCAGAATTTAATTTATAGCTCACAATCTCTATCTCAAGTGTAGTCAGGTTCTAGCTGGAAATTGTTCACTTTGTTAGGAATTAATAAACATGAAGTCAGTGTTAGGAAATTCAACTATTTCCACGCAACTAGAATGCCAATAAAACAACACAAAATTTGATAACGGAGTTCGACCAAATTGTGCCTACGTCTCCGGAGCTACTGCACACCCTTTTTTATTAGAGAGATTCAAGTGTTTACACTCAACACTCAACTCACTAGTATTTACATACACTCTCAAAATCTTACCCCAATACACCCCAAAAATTACTCACAAAATTTACTACTCTTAGTTTTTCTCTTACTCACCAAAGGAGGAGAAAACAAAATTGTTTTCTAATTTTGGATGATGTAAATGTAAGGGGGAGGGGGTTTATTTATAGTTGATGAGCCACCCCCCTCCCTCTCTCATTTTCAATATGGGACAAAGTCCCTTACCTAACAATCTCCCACTTGAAGACTGATTTCAATCTATCTTCACACCTGGTTGATGCAGTAGCTCGTCTAGATTTTATTACTCTTGCAGGCCAACTGAAGTTGCACACAACTTCAGTTTGTCGATTGTCACCACCTTGGTTAGCATGTCTGCAGGATTCTTGCTTCCAAGGATCTTCTCAAGTGTTAACACTTCATCTTCTAGCAAGGACCTGATGAAATGATAACAAACACCGATATGCTTGGTTTTGGAGTGGAATACTGGATTCTTGGCCAGATGAATTGCACTCTGACTGTTACTGTATAGCACATTTTTCTCCTGCATGAAACCCAACTCTGACAGCAAATTCTGAATCCAAATCATCTCTTTGCTAGCTTCAGTTATTGCTATATACTCATCTTCTGTAGTAGATAAGGCAACAATCTTCTGAATCTGTGATATCCAACTCATAGCTGCTGTACCTACAGTGAAAATGTAACCGGTGGTACTCCTTTTTCTATCAACTTCACCTGCATAATCTGAGTCAACATAACCTTGTACTTTTATTTCTCCTTTGCCAAAGTGCAGGCATTTCTTGGTAGTGTCTCGAAGATATCTTAAAATCCACTTTACTACTTCCCAGTGGACTTTTTCTGGATTTGTCATAAATCTGCTAACTGCTCCCACTGCATGGCCTATGTCTAGCCTTGTGCATACCATGGCATACATCAAGCTTCCAATAGCAAAGGCATAAGGAATTTTTGCCATCAAGTCTCGCTCTTCTAATATCATCCATATTGGAACCCACTACTAACATATCATCGAAATTGTAACATCCCATCACCGATGGGAAGGATAATTTGGTCAACTAGGACGGGTTAGGCGAGTGTAAATGTATCTCGACATGAACATGCATCAGATAGCCTCTATAATTAGATGAATGCTAATTTTTGCGCATGCACATGATTGTACATGCATTCATGACATTTCCCGGCATATGGGTCTAAATGTAATTTTGTGTGCTTGATGTGATAAAAGTGTTTGAAAAAAATTGATTTGGAGTGATTTATGTGTGTTTTATATGTTTAGGAAATTTCAAGAATTTTCCTGGAATTTTTCGGAAAAATTTTTGGACTGGAAAAATTGCCAAGAGGCAGACTGATGGGATTTTCGGTACTGAAAATTTCTGCCTAATGGCACTGGAATATTGAGTACATTAATTTGGGATTGTTATAGAGTCATTAGCATTAGGTGGATTAGGGTTCTTTGATTAAATGTTCTTAAATGAGGTTTTTGTCTTTATCTCCATGAATTGACAAGTGTCCTCCTTCATTTAAGGGTTTTGTCTTATTCCCTTCATTGATTCTCGACTCTTCTCCTTAAATGGATAAGAAAAGCACTTTGAAAGTTTAAAAAAGTTACTTTGAGAGTTAAAAACCTCCTTCATCCGTAGGTATTTCCTTCCTTCCTCCTCCGATTATTTTCCATCCCATATAAGTAGCTTTCCTTGCTACTTGCTTGCTTTTCTTTATTCTCAACCAAGACCAAACGTAAGCCTTGTGAAGATGGTGAATTGTGTGTGTCTTGGAGTGATAGCCGTAGGTGTTGGTGAGAGGTAGAGGAATTTGAGTGGTTTGGAGAATTGAAGAGCTTGAAGCTTGTTAGGTAAGAATTTGTTTTGTGTTCTTTCCTTGGTAGGTAGAAGCATTTTATTGTGCTTATTGGTGCATTAATTTCATGAAGTTTGTGTATTAATTGTTTGGGTCTAAGTATATGCTTGTGTGAGGGTAAATGACATGGTGATTAAAGAATGTGAATTTAGTGTCTTCAATGAAGTTTATGATGTTTGATGAGTGGAAATGAAGTAAGAAAATTGTGTATGTTGTGTGCTGCCAAATTGTGCTTTATTACTCAAGTAATTGTCTTGATGAATTGGTGGCTGAATTCTTGGCTAAATGGGATGTTTATTAATGTGGTATTGATGTTTGCATGAAAGGAGTAGGGTTTATTATGAAATCTGGAAAATGGAACTTGTTTATGTTTCAGGTATTTGTTTATAACT
This sequence comes from Erythroxylum panamense, assembly GCA_027123425.1. Classification (NCBI taxonomy): domain Eukaryota; kingdom Viridiplantae; phylum Streptophyta; class Magnoliopsida; order Malpighiales; family Erythroxylaceae; genus Erythroxylum; species Erythroxylum panamense. The sequence continues at coordinate 4,434 of JAOTIZ010028475.1, read as the reverse complement.
TTTGATGTGGTTATGCTATTGAGTTGAGATTTGCTTTAAATTAAACTTGAGAAGTATGGCTAAAATTCCTATGAAGGGAGTTCTACCTAATTGTGGCTTGAAGAGTTTTGAATTTTGCTTGGAAGTTGAGATGTGTGTGCTGGATGAATAGTATCCGGATTTTGATTCTATTATTGAAGACCTGAAATTTTGAGAATTTTTTTAGGATAAAGGAGATAGATTTTGTGAAATTGGTATTACTGAAAGTTGAAGATCTATGTGTTATCTTTCTAATTCCACTGAGTATGATATTTTTCGATGTGTATATTTCAAATTATGGTCTGATAATGTTCAGGTGGTAAATCAGCCCAAATTGTGTTTTGTTGTGCAAATGCTCTAAGGGCATAGGTTTTGTGTTTTTTTGTGTTTTGATATTTATTTGGGACTGTTAAGGATAAAATTGGCTCAAGTGACCTTCTGGAAAGTTGTAAAGGATTGTTGTAGCTTTCTAACAAGGTATTTTATGCGAATTTTGGATGTCAGGATTGTTTGATATAAATTTGTAAAGTTCTGTTAGGGTTGAGGTTAAATGTTGATTTCATAAACCCTAACAGGACAGCCACATTCATGAGAGGATTTGACATAGTTTGAATGGGAATTTGCTTTGAAGTTCTCCTTGAGAATTGTAATATATTGTTTGAGCTTTTTATTGCTTTATAGTATGAAATTTTTTGCCAAGGGGATGTCGAGTTATGAATTTTGATAGATTGGGTTTCTGTTGAGAACAAATTGGGTAGGCTGAACTTTTGTTTGCGAATTTGATTTGGTTAGAGATGGAATTGGCTTCTAAGTTGCTCATGAAAGATGTAGCATGTGTTTTACTCTTTTTACTGATATAAAATTTGGAATTTTTGGTTAAGGGGATGAAAAGTTATGATTTTTGTGAAAGTGCTGCACTGTTATGGTAAATGTCTGACCAAGCAGTAGCTTTGAGTGCATTTTTGACACCCTTAGGGGTACAATTGAATTTTTAGCTCTGCATGAAACTTGTAGGATTTTTCAAGATCTTTCCAACGAGAACGAAATTGTGATTTTTGGATGTGTTTGGTAAAAGTTGTGTAGTGGGGAAGAAAGGAAAGTCCTTAGGTTTTGCTTATTTTGGAAAATGGATTTTTAGTTTTAAAAAAATATTAAAGCGCATGCGGACGAGCGCTCGCATCGCTCGCCAGGCGAGCGAGATGCGCAGGCGCGCCTAGTGACCTCTGTCCAATCTTTTGTGTATAACTTTTTCATCCGACCTCCGATCGACCTGATTTTTGAAGCATTGGATTCTTAAGACATTTCTCTGTCTTTCCATATCAAATTTATGATTTTTGAGATCAAACTGAGAAAGTTCGATCGGATTAAAGTGAGCAGACCGGTTGGGGAAGTCTGAACATGCTTCAGTAATTTGGAGATATCTTGAGTTATAGAGCTCCAATCGATCTGATTCCTTTTTATTATTAAACTAGAGACATAGATTTACAAATCTTATGAAGAGGTCAGACTTCAACTTAGCCCCTAAGATGTTCAATTTCTAGAGTGAAGTTACGTGTAGTGTGTTGGTCTGAATGTGTTTTGAGAATATCTTTTCCGTCCGACATCCGATTAACCTGATTCTCGAGGCATCAGATTCGTGAAACTTTGAATTTCATTTATTTGTGAAATTGGAAATTTTTAGAGCTGAAATTGACGGGAATTTGTGCAATAATGCCGGGAATGTCACGAACATGCATTGTACACATTTTTAATTGCTACATGTGCATTATTACATAGTCCTAATTGTGCATTTGGTAATAGTTGTATATTTTGAATATTATAGAGGCACATTTGGAACGTCAGCACACGGACGTTGCTGAGACTTCCAGGTATTAGCTCGGAAGCTATAGGTGAGTAACCTAGATGGTTCCTCAATTTTTATTTGGTTAAAATTCTGCATGTATAACCTTGTGAAGATAATGGCGGGCTTATGTGTTATTTATGATTTGGATTCCGGACCGATGGTGTTCGACGTATTGGGAGACTATGCCATAGAAGTATTATCTGGTTGGGAATCTGTGACTTATTTGTTACTGATGTGATAAATTGTGATACGTAAATTGATTGTGATACAGTAATGCCAAATTGTGACATATGGTATAATTGTGCTATAATTACTGTTAAATGGGGATATATGCATAACATACATGAAATGCATGATCAGATATGACAGTTGTGACCGGAGCAGCCACCGAGAGCCTAGAGCTCAACGTATTAGGGCCTCGAGCCCACAGTATTTTAAAGCCTATGGCTCAACAATTAATGAGCCCTTAATGGAACAGTTTCAGAGCCTATGGCTCAACGATTAATGAGCCCTTAATGGGACAGTTTCAGAGCCTCTGGCTTAACGATTAATGTGCCCTTATAGGGACAGTTCAGGCACCTGGTCACAACACTGAAATAAATTGAAAAAGTGTTACATGTTGTATTTGATTTGATTTATTTGATTAAATGAAAGGCAAAATGTCATATACTGATGTGGTAATAGTCATGGGGTACTTTTAACTGTGAAATGATGACATACGGTGATATGACTTAGTGTTGCATGAAATATAATGGCTGTTGACCAGAGTTGCCACCGATCAGAGCTTTTAGCTCAACGGGTGAAAATGAGCTTCGAGCTCATAAGTGATTCAGAGCCTCAGGCTCAACGTATACTGATCCCTATATCCACCATTGGGTAAGGGACAGATATTAATGAGCCCTATAAAGGGACAGTAGGGCGCTCGGTGATAGCCGATTAAAAACAAATGGGAAGTGAGTCTGATGTGCAAGTATCAATATGAACTGTATGAATGTGAACTTTTGTAAATGTGTGAATGTGAAATTTTTGTGATAGTACATTAGTAATAAACCCAGACTTATACGAATTGTGAACTGTGTGCAAATATGCAACAATGCGAATATACGATATGTGACTGGATATTGTTGCATGGATCGAGTGGACCATCGATGATGGTTACCTCACTGAGTTCACAAAACTCCCCCAAAATTTGCAATTATTTTTCAGGACTCAGAAGAATACCCCGTTAGGCAATGGGCGTATAGCGACTGCTGGTGAGTGATAGAAGAGGTCGAGATCAGTTGCGTCTGTAGTAATGTCTATAAATTTTTGGTGTATAAAAGTAGTTTCTTTTCTTAAATTCTGTATAAATGTTTCAGTCAATTTGTAAAGACACCGGATTAATTTATTGGGCATTTATAAGAAGACCTTCGTGGTCATTGTTACTTACCAGTCTTGAAATGAAAATTGTTTTCCACATCATTTGTATAATGTATGTATAGGTTTCAAAAAAAATGCATATAGAGATTTTTACTGAGTGATGTAGCACGCTACCTTCGCAGGACGTAGACTCGGATATCACCATCGATGTCGGGTCAGGGTCTTACGGGAGTGGGATGCTACATTTAGGTGCCTCGCAGGACATAGACTCGGATATGACCATCTATGTCGGGTCAGGGTCTTACGGGAGTGGGATGCTACATGGGCTAGAAAAGCCTCACATCCACCCTGCATCAACCTCAATGCGCTCATGAATGATATTGTTGGGTCTCGATTTCTCCTTCTTCGTACTTAAGCTTGATTATTTATTTTGAGGTTTAGTTTGCTAATTTTATTTTGTTAGAAATGAATTTGAGGTTTTAATTACTTAGTTAATGGAAAATTAAATGAAGGGATTTAGTTAAAATTAGAATTTTGATAAGTTATTAGAAGTTAAAAGAATAAGATGGTGTAAGGGTAATTTAGGAAGTTAACATATGTTCTTAAAGTTTAAGGCAAAGAAGGAAGGGTAATTGAGTCTTTGTATAGTCATTAAAAACAAAAAGAAGGAATGAAATAAGAGAGTTGCCGTGAATGAAGGAAGAAGCCACGAAATTTTAAGGAAAAAGAAGGGTGTTATTAAAACTACGTAGTTTTGGAGGGGGAGCTTAGGCTTTTAAGATAAGAAGCAACTTGTTAAGTCATTTGGAGAGACCTACGAAACTTACCAAGAAAGAAAGGGAGATTTCGGCTAAGTGAAGAAGAAGAAGAAGAAGAAGAGAGAAGAAGAAAGGTTAGGGCTTTGGTTCATCTTGCTTTAGAAAGGAGAAGGAAAAAGGAGAGGGAAGGATCAAGCATCCATTAGAAGCAAAAGGGGATTTTCGTGGGTATCATCTCTAAGGTAAGAAAATGTGAAATCTTTTGGATTTATAGGTGGGTTTTGGTGTGAATGGCTTAGGAAATTGATGGGTAAAGTTAGATAGGTTAAATTTCATGTTTTCATCTCCTAAGAATGGCCAATTTTGATATCTCATGTTATATGGGATGATTTTGTGTTTGATGAAGGTCAAGAGAGAGAATTGGAGTGAAAGGAAAGGCCAATTGTTCAAGCTCCT
>JAOTIZ010028472.1:0-36630 GCA_027123425.1 Erythroxylum panamense | reverse complement strand
CCAACACTCAACCTCAAAGCATATGATTTCTTACATTCAGTAGCATCATGTCATTCACCAAGTTCCTCTCTTGATTTTGCATAATATCTCATATGTATCACCATAGTTCATGCTTAGGGTTTCTCAACTCATCATCCATACATGATTCACATTCCAATATCATAATCATCTATAACACAAATCACATACAAAAACACTCATTTGATTTCATTTATTATTTCTAAATTTTCACTCCAAGATCGGGGTCCAACATAAGTTTTCACTTGTAATAATTGAAATGGTTGGATTATCATATCAAAGTGATTAGATGACATTATACTATTTAATACGATAAATTATTTTTTGTGTATACCTCAGAAAATACAATAGAGAACAAGTTCATATGTGATCTTGCGAAAAAACCTTTGTGAACTGTTAAATCGTATTTGGTGAATTTTTTTAATGGATATAAATATCATACAGAATATCATGGTCATAATACGACAATATTAAATAGTGGGGTTTGCATATAGGGAGAATTGATGGATTACTATAGTAAAATTGTTGAAATACTTGAAATCAGTACCCTGCAGTTGCAATGAAATGGAGTGTGAGGTTTAAATGTGAATGGTTTGATCCAACTCCTAGTGTTGGAACAAAAGTGCACAGCCGATACATTCTAGTTGAAATCAACCAGTGAAGATGATTTTGACAATTTGAACCTTTTTCGTTAGTGATGTAAGCGATCCAAATGTATTTTTCTCTTTTCCTAGTTTACGATGAGATAAATCAGATTGGTTGGCCAAATGCAACATAAAACCTAGAGGTATCTTTGAATTACATGGAAAAGGATAAAATAAGATAATTGAAAGTGAAGCGTTCAGAAAGAAGTTTAAGAAATAAATGCATATGTAACATATGACAAGAATGAACCTTTGAATAATCCAAACAATAAATATATTGAAATTTCATCTGGAGAGGAAGAGGAGAACAAAAGATCTGGAAAGGAGCCTAAGTTTGATTCTAATTCTTTGGAAAAAAAAGAAGATGTTGATAATTTTGATTTACAATTAAGTGCTGATAGTGATTAATTTGTGTTTGTAATAGAATATTATATGAATAAATCTATTATTCCATAAACAATATATTGTTATATCTTGAATTTATATTATTCTATTATATACTGGAAAATTCAATAAAATGTGAATTTTAGGTTAAAAATATGCCACTAAAGAGAAAATAGGATATGATGTGGCCAAGGTTCAGGTTACAACAATTTGGACATGCCAATGCATTTTTATGTGAAGGATCACATTCTACAAATGCTACTGCATATCCATATGAGGCATCACCTTCTGTAACTATTGCTATACCATCTAGCATCCTCGCTACACCATCCACCAACCTTATACCGATAGAGATATCAGAGGTAAACATTGCAGGTGAAGGAGGCAACCTCTAGCCTAGAGAGAGTTGATGGAAGAACGTATACATCACAATTGTCAATAATTTATAAGTAAAATTCTAAAAATTTTGTACTACATGATAATTCCATAGGTTTGTACTGAAGTTATATGTATTAATTTTAAAATGATCTAAAATAAATTATATATTATGTTAGTTTCATCTAGAATGTGCTCAAGAAATATCTCATCCAAGTTCAAGGAGAGGAAGATCTTGAGAGTTATATATGAAAGAATGTCTCTCCACCAATAAATGATTTTTATTATCAGGAGTTTAAGGTACAAAAAATATATTCTTTAATCTTTTTAAATCTAATTTATACTTTACTTAGATAAATATTGTCGTTTATGAGTACTTACAGTATGTTTTTCTTTTTTTCTCAGAAAGAAGATTTTTGGAATCCAAAATTTGATGTTGTAATTTATAATTTATGGGAGAGGCAAGTTCGTACACATTATAGAAACTTTCTTGCTTCGATACATAAGAATGGTGTTCAACCATCATATATACTTGAAAAAATATGGAGTTGTTGGCAGCAGTATTACAGACAGAGAGAGTCTACCCGTACACACCAGAGAATCTTTGACTCACCAAGAGCATGGACTTCTACTTGTAAATATCAAAACTTTACACTTATGTCCTGATTTTTGTACTTTGATGTATGAAATTTGATTTCAATGTAATTTGATGTATGAAATTTGAAATGAAAATATGTGTATTATGGAGAATAATAATGTTATAAATGTCTTGTGCCATTAATAGCTGAGTTGTTAAGTTAAATTTTTTTTGTCAAATAGGGGGTACATATCATAAAAATAGAGGAAAATTGTCAAAAATTTTTCCAATTCGTACTTCACTTATAACACATTATTTTGATGCAAGAAAAGTCTATGGGCAAGAAGCCTATACCACGCCAACTTTTTTGTATAATCACACTAAGAAGTATGATGGTGTGACCTTTGTCAACACTCGATGCAAACAAGTTCGTGTATGTAAAATCTATACTAATATTGATTCTTAAAAGGTATCACTTATTAACATAAACAATTATAATGATAGGACCAAATACAAGAAATTAATGAACCACATTCTTAGAACTCTCAAATTGTTGATGAGAGTCAGACATATCTTCATGTAGTGGGTGGTAGGGACCACTGTGGAAAATTTTCAGCTTAGGCTCATTTGTAAACACATGTTATTCACAATCATCCACATTTACTACAGCTGGATCTAGTAGGCGGTCTGCATCAAATGAGAGAGTCCTTCAGCTTGAGAGCATAGTAAAGAGGTTGATGGAGTACATAACCCAGCTCCATAATAAAGTGAACGAGTTGAAAGGTAGGGACAGGATCTCATCGCAGCAATCAAAGCATCCACCTTCACAGCCTGCGTAGCTTCTGGATAAGTGAATGTAATGATAATTTGCTAGTCTTCAACTTTTGTATAAATTCTTAATTAACAATAATTTCAAATTATTTATTCATGTACATTATAATTTTTTTATTATACCATTCAAGATAATGTTTACTTTGCATTTATCAATCAATGTTATATATTATTTATAGAAATTAAATATACAAAAAACATAAGATTATCAACAGAAAACTCAGGTAGGAAGTGAGAAATGACGATTAAAATTTATCATAATTAAATTTCCTAAGGGGAATACAATATTCCATTGTTAATTAGCGACAAATTGTTATATTTTGATGGAACATATCATTCCGATGCTAAGTTACCGATGGATATACAGCCCCGTCATTAAGTTCGACGAAATAATTTATTCCCTTGGTAAATATTTAGCTTCAAAATGTTTCATATCCATCGGTAAATTTAGCGACAAATCTAGAACTTATCATCACTAAATTCACTGATGGAATATTGTGATTCCGTCAACAAATTAGCAACGGAATATTCTAAATTTGTTGGTACATTTATCTTAATTTAGCGATGAAAATTTAAAATTTCTTCACTAAATTTACTGATGGATATATAAATTTCTACACTAAATTTGCGAAGGATTCATTTTATCCGTTGCTAAATTTTACCTATGGCCATTTCTCCAATGACTCTTTCCATCGATAATTTCCATCGCTAAAACCTATTTTTCTTATAGTGAGTGTCCTAGTATAGTTAGTAAGTATATTTTGATTTAGGCATGATATTTTTTGTTTGTTTGCACAGGATAAAAGACAAAACAATAATAAGACAAACATGCCACTCTAATCTGTACACCCCACTAACTAAGGGTGCTGGGGTAAAGTGCTCCTTTCATATCTTGTTGGAGGAAGTCCAAAATGATCATCGGCGGCTCTTGGATCAGCTGTAGTCCTGGTATAGATAAAAAGACGTGAGTAGCCAGTCTATCAGCACACTAGTTCCCTTCCCAATAGATATGCTGAAATTGCACTTCCTATGCTCAGTGAGTTAACCCTCAGATATTTGCCACCAAGGAATTATTAGTAGACATTACTATATTCGACGAAGAAATAATGTTGATGATCTCTAGAGAATCTACTTCCATGCTAGATTTAGACCTGAATGAATTCCCCAGAGTTCAATTTCTAGAGGCGAGCCTATGTCAATATTCTGAAGGAATCCACCACACCAACGACCTTGGCAATCCCGAATTAAACCACCAACTGTAACAAGGCTAGACCCTTGTTTCACCGCCCCATCAGTGTTTAATTTGACCTAGCTGATCATTGGTTTAGTCCAGCCCACTAAATTCCCCAACGGTAGGCCCTGTGTCGGAAACACTCGACATTCTATAGCTTGAGCCCGTATGACCCATCCAACGTAATCCATAACTATGGACTTGCCTCTGTCGACTAAACGAAGCTAATCTAAAAAATCCTTCGATTTCGCCATTGTCATAAAAACCAGCAAGCGACTCCAAACATTGTGGCCCACTCAGCCTGCTTCCAGTGTAATTGTTGTCGAAGGTTGGAAAGAGCCCATGTCCCCTCGTCTTGGTGAAAAAGTTCCTAGCCACCATTTTCGGTGGAAACTTGCACCAGAAGGAGTGCAACCTAGGACAATCTCGTATGGCATGAAAGGTGGACTCTTCTTGTCCACAGTAGAGACAACTGTTATCCGTTGATAGACGTCACGTTACATGTTGTTGATTGGTCAGTAATTTCTGCAGAGCCAGAAGCCAAAGGAAGGATCGGATCCGCTGTGGGCCTGCCCATTTCCAGATTAACTCCCAAATTCTACTAGAACTGTCTGGGGTTCCATGCTCAATTATATCATATGCTGACGCCCACGGTGAACCCCCGGTGATTTGTTTGGCCCCACTCTAACTTGTCTTCCTCCCTGTTAAGCACGTTAGGACCGATTGTCGCAATAATCATACAAACTGTAGAAGGAAGATAATGTTGGAATAAATTCATTTCCATTTCCCAAACTCATTTGTGAATTCAGAAATAGTAACATTAAGCACACTATCAGGGATGGGAGAGATTGCCATTAAATATAAAGGTCCCCAACCAGTCACCCATTTATGCAGCCAGAAACGAATGCGTCTTCCACTTCCCAGAGTCCACTTAGCCCCTTGGTACACAATGTGCCAAGTGCTGGACCCCGAATGTTTCATAGAAGTTAGAACTATTTGCATGAGAAATTTTGGAGATTAGTCATGAGAAAAGAACAAATGATGAAAATTCGTTAACCAAGAAATGATAGGTAAGGGTTAAGTAGTGAATGAGAAATGTGGATATGTCCAAGTTTTGTTTTGGTGTTTCTGGTAGATGAAAGATTTTGAAGTGAGAAGAATTAAAGTGAAAGTTATAAGTAAAATGAAAGCTAAAAGGAAGTTGCATTTGTGTAGTAAGTTGATGAAGAATATGTATACGTATGTGTATGTTCTGTTGTTGGTGTTCATGACTAATTATGGACTATATATTTTTCTTCAGATGACATTGATTTGAGATGGAGTTGAGAATAAGGAGTAAATGAAGTAGAAAAGGTGGTCTTGGTATGAGTTGGGTTAAGGAAAGATTGTGAAACAAAATGGATGGTTGATCTGGAAAATGTTATGGAGTATGGCGAAGAACTCACAGGAGGAATAAAACCATATAACTTCAAAAGAACAGGATTATGGTCAAAGTGGGTGTGAGGTAAGTGATGCACCGAAGTTTCTGGGAACATAAATCTCCCAGCAGCATTTCAAAGAGCTCTGTCAAGGCACACAAAAGTTGAAAAAGCACCATTATGACGCTTACAATAGGTAAAAGGTGAACCCTTAAAGCCAAGATCCATAAGGTTACAATCACCCCAATTTCTTCTGAAACATGTTGCTTTACTTAAAGAAAAACTCCCACCTCGCTTCCCATCAGATGCCGCATAATCATTAAAATCTCTGATGAGACATTATGGGAAAGTGATAATATTGCTAAGATGAATCATCTCTCTACAAAAACATATACGCCCGGGTGCCTGAGGACTAGCATACACCGCCGTTAAGAACCACACCTGCTGGCGAGCATCACATATAAGAAAGTGGATGAATTGTTTGTGGGAACCCAGAACCTCAAGCTAAATATTAGAAGAATTCCACAAGCACCAAATTCCACTAGAGAAGCCAGAAGCCTTAACCCTGGTAATATTCTCAAAACCAAGAGACTGAGAAACCCTATCAGCTTGCCCTCCTGAAATATGGGGTTCCATAATGATCAACACATCTACCTTACTAGTTCTCTTAAGTTCTTTCACACAAGCCACAAAACCTGATTAAGCCTCTCCCCAGTAGTTCCAAGATAGAATGTTTAAACTATTAAACATTAAATAATATCATGAAGGGAAAGCAATCAACTATCAAGCAAAGCTGCTTGGAACCATATCAACATCCACACCTGCATCAGTGGGACAAAACTCAGATATATTATTCTACATGGGTACCATAGACGTAGAGGGAGAATTTATCTCTGTAACCTGTAAGTTTTGTTGTCCAGGGTCCCGAGGTTTGTGACTTTATACAACAAAACCTCAATCACTGCTCGATCCATTATGAAGAATTGCAGTGGAATGTAGTGGTGGAGAGGACTTTTGGAAGGCTTGATGAAATTTTGTAGCAACATCTTGAATTAGAGTAGGCTCTGGAGGGAAAGTCTGCTGGGTGACGCGAGTATTATGTCTAGTGGGATGTCTAATGGGGTCAAAAAGTTGGCTAGCTTCTCCTTCTGTCACAACAATAGGCACCTTATTCTTCACTCGTGAAAGAGAACCAGTAAGGCTTTTTATCCTATTATTTATAGTCCATTTCCTATTTGCTCTTCCTGGGCCCTCAAGACTACTCCTGCCTTTAACCTCAAAGATAAAAGTAGCCTGCTCCTCATTCTCATGACCCAAGTCAACCAAGGCTTGCATTTCTTCCGCTACGTGGTCTCCATCATTTAAAATCGTATAACAGTTTGAAGATTGGCACTTGCAATATCTAGATGTCTATGACGTGAAGATCTCCTATATTTTTTTTCCACAACCATCCATGATCCAAGCCCAAGATTTGTGCTATAAGTAGCACTCGATGTAGTAGGTCATGTGTTTGGTCATGGTACACCCTCCATTTGTATCTCACCAGCTGCGGCGACAGGAGGAGGCACACCATCCTCATCTTTATCCTCCATAGCTAACATGGTGGGACAGATAATATCCTTATGCCCGTATTTCCCACACTTGAAACAAACAAGATGCAACCCCTCATATTCAACATAATAGGTAGTTCCATTAATAGCAAGCTGTCAAACTAGAGATTTGTCCAAAGCAATCTCAACACAAACCCTTGTGAAACACCACGATTAGCAAGTGTAGTATTTTTATCAACTTTAACCGGTCGACCAATACCAGTTGCCAAAGTCATTAACAAATCCTCATCATAATATTGGACTGAGAATTTAGGGAAGCGAACCCAAAAAAGATTAGAGTCTTCAGTAGCATAGGTAGTTGAGAATCTCGATGTCCATGGTTGTACAATAAGATAATGATCGAAAATTAACCAGGGGCCGCCCTCCATTGTGATATCAAAATTTACGTTATGATCAAATTTGACGATAAAGTAATCATGCCCAAGATCTAATACATCAAACCCTCTCACAGGCTTCCATAATTGTTCAATCTTGGTATATAGAACCCTAAACGAGATTAAGCGGCCTAATAATTTCACTACGACTGATTGTCGCCATAGAGCCTCCAAAGTCTCCATGTAAGAAGGATTAACATTGAAAACAGGAAAGTTTCTTTTACCTTCCTTGAAATCCCGTGTGACTATCCCCTTAGCAATGAGATCAACAGGGATTTTTTCCTTTGCAGCATAAGCCAGAGACTTAGACATCTCATGATTTAGCACTTTATCTTTCCAAGATATTATTTTGGATCCATTAAAACCACTGCTCAATTGCTTTTGATTCATAGAGAACATCGGATGAGACTAATGTGGTAAGGAATATGGGGGTTTGGTTCTTTTTGTCGGACGAGACATCCCAAATCATTCGCTGGTGAAACATATGCTCAGCTTTTCCGGTTGTTTGCTATGAGTTGTGAAGGTTCAAAAATCGATGACTCACCATTGGTGACCCTTTGCAGTAAGCGAAAGACCTTGTCAAAACAACACCATCACTGAGAAGATTGCGAAGAGGAGAAGGCAACAGTGAAGATAAGGATCAACGATTGTCCAAGTGATGCTAGAGCTAATAAGTACAAGGGTAGCAGATCTAGAGGCAACTTTGAAAGAGACGGTAGCTGGTGGAGGAGATCTCACGGCAGTGGAGGAACCATTTCCAGAGCTTTCGCGAGGGATCCTTTAAAGATTGCTTAAGCATCTCTTTTGATGGAATCTAACAATTGAAGAAACTGAAGAAGTAACCAATAAAAGTGAGTCAAGTTTCAAAAGTCAGCTAGCTGAAGAGCATAATGAATAATTGGAGAAGAGAAATGGGTCAAATAGGCTTGACGTATATCAGTTAAGAGGGATAAATTGGAATTTAGGGTTTTAGGGTATATTTGGATGTGGGTAGAGGGATGGAAGGGAGTGGAATGGAATGGCCCTAATGACTCAGACCATTGTTTGGGAGTCTATTTTGAAACATGATGGAATGGCAATTAATGACTTTGGAAGCCATTCTTTGCTATCCAAAATCCAATATTTTGTGACCCCTTAAATTGGGGGGTCAGGGATGGAATGGCATAGCTTGCCTTCCAAACCTCTCTTATTTTATTTAAACTTCCAAACAATGGAGTGGCCCATTTTATTCCATTCCATTCCACTCCATTCCATTCTGTTCCATTAATTACCATTCTATTCCATTCCATCCTAAACTCCCAAACATACCCTTATACTCTAAATTTCCCAAATTAAAGGGTTTTTGGTTGGGGATACTAGTTGGAATGTCGGTATGGTAGTAGTGGACCCTTTTCACTTAAAAAGCTACATAAGCTCTAATGGAAGGAATTTTAAGGAGAATTTAAGGATATTTAAGTAGATGATTTTCACAATATTGTTTCCTTTCTAAATGGTATTAAATATTGTGGTCCAATTTAAATTATAATATAGATGTTAGGGTATAAATCATGCCTTTTACTTGTATTTAAAAAAATAAAAGACCGTTATACAGGGTGAGAATTACAGACTAGGCTATTGACAAATTTATTAATTGGTCTTAGATGAAATAGGCATTAAGGAGTTACTGATGGATATTTCTCAAAGATTAGAAGTCCCTAACTCTCAAATCTTTCTTAAAAGCGCCCATCCAAATCTTTCAAGACACCAACCAAGTTATCAAATATAGACTCAAAGAATTAAGCTCGGGCCTCGGGGGCTTTAAGAGTAGGCCCATTGCTCACACTCACGTCATCAATTGTTAAGTATGCACGCTTTGACTTTATGAGTTCTTTATGCTTGTTAAAACCGTCGATAAAAGAAGAAATCGTATTGACATAGTCTCAAGCTCGAAAGACTTGCTCATCATGAAACACAACTTATACTCTTTATTAGTTAAATACTTGCTTTGGTTACGAGATTCTAAATCCAGATTCACATAATTTGCGGTCATGATCCAAACTTTTTCACACAGGCCTTCGTTATTATTTATAAATGAAGAAATAATTTTTAAATAAATAGAATAATAATTCTCTAATTAAATAAAATAAATGTAATTCATTTTAATCAAATTGAAATAAATAAATTTAATTAAGAAACATATTTCTTAATTATTTAAGAAAATATTTTTTAATTTTAAATAGTTTAATTAAATAATTTTTAATTGAAACTAAATAATTCTATTTTTAGAAACTAATTTTCTAAAATTAAATTAGGAATCAATCTAATTATTAATTTTAATCATATTAATACAAATAATTAACATAATTTTAGAATTGAATGTTAATTTTAAAACAATTTTAAAATTATGTTTAGAACTTGGTTAAATTAGAAATACAAGATTCTAAATTAAATTAACTTAATTTAATCTTACAATTACTTTCATCCAAAAGTTAAATAAGTAAACATTTTATAGTTTATGTCACACTTAAACTCATCTCTATACATTTTATAGTTTATGTCACACTTAAACTCATCTCTATACATTTTATAGTGTATGTCACACTTAAACTCATCTCTATAGAATCCTTGTTAGAATAACTTATTCTTAATTTAAGTCAAACTTAAGCTAATTACCAAACACCCCCTATTTAAGTCCTAATAGACCTATTTCAAACTTAGGATACGATTTTTATGTGCCCAAACACACCCTTTCCTAACCCAATTCCCGGACACTCCTCTTCTTTATCTTATTCTCAGACCTTAGCTTCAAACCCTAAAATAAGATGCTGCCTTGCCCTTTGCAATTTCCAACCACTGCTCGCCAGTAGCCACCAGCCAATGGCTGCCAGCAGTCACCAGCCACTGCCTATCAATTGCAGCGTTGCACCTCACTAGCTAGCCTCCAAACTACCATCGACCGGTGACATCCCACGTTGTCGTCGACCAGCAAAGTTCTCTAAAATTTGGTTAGTATCGTACTTCGCAGTCCCCCTTTTCGTTGATACGTATGATCATTTCGTTGTCATAGATCATACCAGGCGCTGACTTCTGACTTTTTTCAAATGACTATTGTATACTCGCACCCAGAATCCCGAAAAGAGGACTTAAGGGTATTTGTGTAAATTGCTTTGAAGTTGTTATAGTAAAGGGGAGTACTTATTCCCGCTAATTTTGATCAAATTTTAGCGCCATAAATAAAACCCGCAACTTCAGAGTCCATACTCGCATTTTAATGCCGTAGTCCTATTTTTCCTTTTCATTTTCTGTTTGCCGTTGCCTCCCTTGAAGCTCTCATCTAATAGCATAAGTAAACCTTAGGTCTTCTTGTATTTGTAGAAATGGCGGGGCAATCTGACTGTCAACTTTCCGTCTTTTCTCCCGAAGAGGTATGTTTGCATGTGCGCAATTCATAATTAAATGTAACTACTTTGTACAAGATTCTGTATGTTCTTGCTTGAAAATGCATTTGGTCTTTTTTACCCAGATCGAGTTCGTGGCAGAGGATGAATCGGTGGAGATTGTTCCCAATCTCAGGATGGATTCTCTCAATTTTGTCTGTGTAATTCTCTGCCTTTCCCTCTCTATCACTCTAATTATTTTGTCTCAGTTCTCTAAATATATATTTAATGGATTACATTGATTATGTACTGACTTAGTATGGTTGCAGGGGGATTATGGTCCATTTTATCCTCAAATAGCCACTCAAGTGCCGCTGTGGTTAGCGGTGGCTTTAAAGAAGCGAGGGAAATGCACTATTCGGCCTCCGCAGTGGATGTCAATTGGTGGGTTTCTGCTTATAACACCCACTTATGAGCTCCATTGAATGGATGACACTTTTTCTTGTGTGAACTTGAATAGTATAGTCTCATATCATAGAGATTAGTTGTAGTTAAAGGTTTGCCTCTACAAGCCTGCCTGGGTTCTTCTTCTGTTGGGGTTGTTATCCTTTTAGTGAAAATTGAACTGCTTAAACTAAGGACCCTTTTATCTAAAGAGTTGTGAATTCCTTTGACTGTTTGATTGGTCAGTAAAAGAAATCCATTAATCAATTTCACTTCTCAATTTTCAGTTGAGAACATATGTTTGTCAATCACGCACTTCTTATAATGGGTTACCAGCAACTCCCTCTTCAACCTTGAAAATTAGTTTCTTGTTTTTTCTTTTTAAATTAGTTATAGCTGTTCATTTCAATGCTATGCATTGCTCTGGGCGTTCATTGCTTTTTTGTTGTTTCATGAAACAGTTTATGATTTCAAGTTTTTGGCTTTCCTAATGTGTACTTCCAATTGTTTTATATTGTTCCTGCTAGAAAGCAAATTGTAAACATTAATCTTTCTCACCATTCTACATGCTTTAGAAAACTTGACTCAGGTTTTGGAAGGTGAACGAGATTCTCAGGCATTTCAGTCATTACCCTTCCATTACGTGGAAATCTCAAGACTTCTTTTTGACCAGTAACTGCTAAACTATTATCACTTGATTGTGAAATTCACAACTGGAAAAATTCAAATATTAAAATTTTTGTTCTTGATGGCAGTGCACGTGATGACATTCCTGACATTTACATGGTGAGCTTAAAGATTCAGCAAGTCCCATTTAGTGCTTATTTATGTTTGCTAAGAGTTTCTTTTGATTCTTTTTATAGGTTAGATCATTGATTGAGGACATTAGGGATGTAAGGTTTCATAAAGTGGAGACTAACTTGGAAAAATTTACTGCATCTTCAGTGACGGTATGCTTTTTAAACTCTCAAGTCCTAAAGGTTTTTTTTAATAAAAATTTTGTTGATGTAGATCATCGTCATTAGAATGTGCTTATAGGTGTTAGAATTGCTTTATGCATACTTTATAAGTCTCATGTAGAGAACTTTTTATGCCTTATTCAAAGCGAAGAACACTGTTAGAAGTGCAAGGAACATGTCTTCTGTTTGTCATCATTAACCTCTATTGAAGTAAAACTTTTAGTCAAACAATTCAACAAAGAAACCATATACTAAGTAAGATTTCAAATTTTGGGTGTGGGCATCATACAAATATTGGAGGAAGAATATTTCTCTTATTAATCTTTTCTTTATAGTAGATGAAATTAGGATATATATTTAGATAAATTGAGTAAATAAATCCACCAAAATAACTGTCAATGAATATTAGTTAGCAAGTCTATGATCCCCACATCCAACCAATGACTAAAGCTCCTCGAATGCATTGTTGAGAATTTAAGTTTATCTACTTTCTGTGGTTTGAATCATTCTGGTGCCCAAGATAAGTGATAAGAAAAAGATGGGATGCTTGTTAAAATAATCACAGAGAGACTACTGAATCAAATTTCTTCCTCAAAGGTTAGTTACGTGCTAAATCATTGAAATGCTAATGGGTAGAGTACTAGGAATATATTTATTTATAATGTGATAAAACTATAGATAGGAAAGTGAAATTTTATTTGCAAGTTTAAGGCAGGAATCTTAAGTACTCCAAGATGTTATTCGTATGGAGAGGAGTCGATGATCTCAAAATAAAACCAGCAACAAGTATTTAAACACTCAAAGATAATAACCGACTCCTAAAACTTAGAGAAATGAACTAAATGGTGTTGAAGAAGGGAGAAATTGCAGCTTTAGTTGAGAAGTGTTGAAGAGTCGAAAGTGGCTGCTTTAGAGGATCTGAAGAGTAGACAAGTTGAACACCCAAAAAATGACATAAGTTGACTTTGTCAATTGCCCTGTGCTCCCCACCTGATTTTTTTTTTGATTTCCTTCTAATATAGGTGCATAAGGAAGGCGTCATATTACTGCATCCCCTGAAAAGTTGCCTTGTCCTCGAGACAAAAAAAAGAAAATTGTTCAGCCATAAGATCATAACTCTCCTAACTAGCTTCTTTAGAAGGACGATTTGCCCATTTAACAAGTAGTTCTAAAGAATGAGTACCAGCTTTACTAATCCATTTGTGAGATAGAATCTTTTCTGAAGGTAAGGTGAGCTCATAATCAATGTTAATTAGAAGTGGCGATGAAGGAGTTGCAACTTGTTGTCCATATGCTTGTTGAAGAAAAGAGACGTGGAATATTGGATGGACTTTGTAAGATTCAGGAAGCTCCAATTCATAGGCCATTGGTCTTATAGGTCAAACAATCTTGTATGGTCCAAAAAATTGAGGGACAATTATTCATACCTACAGCGTACCAAAGGTTGTTAACGATATGGATGCAATGTAGAAAAATAGAGTCCCCAACTTGAAAAGTTGGATCCCTCTGATGCGCTTCAACTTGCTCCTTCATCCTAGTTTGAGATTTTAAGAGATTTTTCTTAAGGATCTTGAGCATAACATTGTGTGTCAGAAATTGTTTCTCAAGCTTAGCAATGCGTGTTTCACCAATAACAAAAGGAAAAATGGTAGGAGGGTTTCTTCCATAAACCAACTTAAATGGAGTTGTTCTGATTGAAGTATGGAACCTCTTATTAAAGGAGAATTTTACCCATTGTAAAAAATGAACCCAAGAATGTGGTTATTCCTGAGCAACTCACCTCATACAAGTTTCTAAACATCTATCGACAACCTCTGTTTGCCCATCAGATTAAGAATGATATAAAGTGTTCATCTTTAGTTTGGTATTGCTAAGTCTAAAAAGCTTTTACCAAAAGGCACTAAGAAAGATCACATCCCTATTAGACATAATTGATTGAAGAATAACAAAGATAGAGGCAATTTCTCTGGAAAAAAAATTACCAGTTGACTTGGCAATATAAGGGTGAGAAATTGTGATAAAATGAAAATATTTGCTAAGGCGGTCTACAACCAACAAAATAGTGTCATAGCCTCCAAATTTGGGAAGTCCTACAATGAAATCCAACAATATATCCTCCGATATTCTTTCTAGTGTGTGCTATGGTTATATAAGACCAGCAAGTGCTAAAGCTTCGTATTTGGCTTGTTAATAGACAAGCAATTTTGAACATAGGTTTTGAAGTCTTGGTTCATTTGTGACCAGAAAAAAATTGAAGAAAGATGCTTCAAGGTCTTTAAATATCCACTAGGTCTAGCAATAACTGTGGCATAAGATTCTAAGAGAAGCTTTCAATAAAGAGAAGGCTCATTTGGAATAACTATAACACTCTTTGAAATAGAGCTTATGATTCACTATCTGAAAATCCAATTGAGGGGAAGGATTTTGGCGAATGGCCTTCATAATCTCACAAGTAAACAAATCTGATTGAAGGGCGTCACTTCAATTGGAAAAATCCAACAAGATGGGAAGTGCAAGAGCTAAAAATTCAGTGTATTGTAGTTTCTTGATGACAAGCTAGCCCCAGAATTATCTTTCCCTGCCCTATACACAATTATTAAGTCGAAAAGTAATAATTTCATAAGAAGCCACTGCTATCTGTTAGTGGTAATACATTCGCTGAGGAGATATCTAAGTCTATAATGATCTATTTGGAAAAAGAAATGGCATTCCAAAAAATAATGTTTCCATTTATGCAAGGCTAAGACAAGAGAAGCAAGCAATTCACAATCATAATTGGATTTAAATCGGTTTGAAAAAGAAAATCAGATATAGGATGCTCAACTCGTAGGATTATAGCTCCAATTCCTTTTAAAGAAGCATCACACTCTAGCATGAATGTCTGAGTGAAATTCAGAAGTCAGAGGTTTGGTACTATGGTCAATGCCAACTGGAGCTATTGGAAAGCCTTCTATACTATAGGAGACTAGTGAAAAGCTTTCTTCTTAGCGAGATTAGTTAGCGGTCGGGCTATCATTCTGTAAATTTGCACAAACTTGCAGTAGTAGCCTGTTAATAAAAAAAAAACCTCATAACTATTTAACATTAGTCGGTATCATCCACTTTTAAACTGCTTGAATCTTATCTTGATCGATAGAACTCCTTTGGTTGAAACGGAAATTTTGGTTTGACCAAATAAATATTTAGATGCCTTAGCATGGTAGTGGTTATCTTGGAGAAGGTGCAAGATAAGTTGTAGATGATTATGTTGCTCAAAAGATGGACTATATAATAGGATGTTGTCAAAGAATACAAGAATGAATTTTTGCAAATATGGTTGGAATAGATCATTTATTGCAGATTGGAAAGTGGATGATGAGCCCAAAGGGCATCATAATGAATTCATAATGGCTTGAGTGGGTGTGGAAAGTAGTTTTGTGGATGTCTGTATGGTTGATGCGTATCTAACGAGAACCTGAATGTAAATCAATTTTGGAGATGGTAATATGTAATTCGTTGAGAAGCTCATTGACGTTTGGGATTGAGTATTTGTCTAGAATGATTGTTTGGTTTAGGCTTCTATAATTAATACACATACGCCAAGTGTTGTCTTTCTCTTTAACAAGGAGAATTGGGCTTGCAAAAGGGTTGGTGTTAGGTCTATCAAAAACAATTCCAAGAATTGCTTCTCAATTTCAGATTTTTAAAAGTAAGGATAATGATATGGATGGTTGTTTGGTGGTTTTGAATTGGGGAGTAGAGAAATGGTGTGAGTGTGGTGGTTATAAGTTGGAAGGATATCGAATTCTTCGAAAATCATTTCAAAATTTTGAAGCAATTTTTGAATTTGAAGAGGAGGATTACCTAGAAATTCAGCTTCTTTAGAGAGAGATTCGAAGGCTAGCTACACATATGACTTTTGTGGCACCCCTTGGAGCTTATATCGCTTCCTGTTAAGATTAAAAATTAGAAGCATTTCATTCCAGTTGCCTGCATTGTATTTAAGGGAACAGTTCATTTAATTTCCATCACCAAATCTGCGCCACCTATTGAAAAGGGATAATAATCTTGAGTGATGTTGAGTCCTTGTAATTGAATAGCAAGGCTTTGGCAAAGATGATTGTAGCAAATTATCTCTCTATTGTCGATTTGGACATTGAATGAGGGAACAAATTAAATAGGTAGTTGTAATCCTAGAGTCCCTTTAAGCTATGTCATGGGGCTAAAATTCTTAGAATGGCATGGAGGGAGATTTCAGCTAGATCAGCGGCAATTAGTTCCTGGTCACTGTAGTCACCTGGTGCGTCCACAATTGGTTCGTTGCCATCTTCAAGTTCTAGAAGGGTGAGTGACATTGTCTTGCAATGATGACCAGTTACAAACTTCTCATTGCAACTAAAACAGGCCCTGTAAGATGCGATTTTGCCTCTTAAGGTCCCACATACAAGTTGAAGAAGGCGAGGACTTGGCTATGTAGGAGCCATGGTCTATAATGCGTGCTGATTTCCAATTGGATTGAAATAAGCTTCACGTGAAAAAGTAGTTGGATATAGGTTGGGCCTTGACGAATATAGCCCTTGGAAGCCTTTAGACCCAAGATTGAATCCCACTTTTTGCTCGAATTCCATGGCAAGGCTAGGCTCACTGCCTTGTACATAGTCTTGGGTTTGTGAATTCGTGCATTAGCCTTGAGTTCCTTTTAACTCATTAAGGAACACACTTAGAAGCCAATGTTTGGGCCAATTTTTGACATGAGCAAACCGTTTGGCAAACTCCTGGAAATATTCTTGTACCATGCCCAATCGTTGTTGTATGTTGCAAAGATGGTCATCAAGGTTTTGGAACTCAGCACGACCGTAATTCTCTTCTAGGGCTCAAACAAGTTCCCCAATGTAGTGAGCGCATTCCCTATTGATCCATGCAAAAGATCAAGTGCATCGCCTTTTAAATACATAGGAGTGATAGTCTATCTTCCAAGCATCAAGCGTTTGGTAGTACCAAAAATATTTTTCGTTCTTTCAAATCTAGTTGCGTGGATCTCCTCCTTCAAATCGTGGGAATTCATCCTAGTATGTGGTCAACGGGAGGGATCTTTTAGCCACCAATGTAAGTCCATTTCATCTTCTGCTTCTTCTGCCCAAGATGATTTGTTCGTATCTCAAGGACTCGTGTTGTCTTCAGGGGCCTTCCCTTTAGCGGGAGCATGTTTGACCTCAATCAAAGGGCCTATGGTTTGGGCTTTGATGATGGCATCCATGGCTTCTAAATGAGAGGTGAGAAGTGATAATTGCTGGAGAATTGAATCATTGGAAGGGAAGCAGGCAACCATTTTGGATCTTGACCAGCTCTGGTACTAAAATGATAGAAACTAGAGATAGGAAAGTGAAATTTTATTTGCAAGTTTGATTGCAAGAATCTTAAACTCTCAAGGATGTTGTTTGTATGGAGAGGATAAGACTCCAGTACAATAAAGCAAATGATTTCAATGATCTCAAAACAAGACCTGTAATAGGTATTTAAACATTCAAAGATAATAATCAACTCCTAAAACTTGGAGAAACTAATTAAATGGTGTTGAAGAGTGGGGAAGTGGCAACTTTAGTTGAGACGTGTTGAAGAGTGGGAAAGTGACTACTTTAGAGGATCTGAAGAGTATGGAAGTGGAACACCCAACAAACTGATATAAGCTGACTTGATCAATTGTCATGTACTCCCCACATGATTTTTTTTTAACTTCCTTCTAAAATAGGTGCATAAGGGAGGGGTCATATCATTGTGGGTGTCTATACTTAGACTTCCCCGCTTCTAGTAGGGAACATAGGATATTAATGCTTATGGTGGTCACATTTCAGCAGCCACATTGCTTTTTTCAACCCCTTGAAGTTGCTAGTTGCTACTTTAGTCTTGTTTTTCTTTTTGTTTTAAATGTTAAAGCTAATGCTCTTTTAAACTTCAAAATGCAGTGCAAAAATATGTCTGCAATGGAAGTGAATATTATTCGTGCATTTGCTGGGAGAGCTTTGGAAGCATTTTATAAGCATGAGAATGAGCAACAAGTGCCAGATACAGATGGAATACAAGATAGGCAACTGCAAATACCTAATGACAGGCCAAAAGTACGTTCCTGCACAGTTTTTCTGTTTCCCCTAGCAAAAACCCCTTTCCATTCTCATCTGTTTTCTTTTCTCTGTTTCTTTTAAATGTTTCTGTGAGGGTGAATGAATAATTGCATGGCACCGTAATGGTGGTTCAACTAGTGTCCAGTGCATTAATTTATGCAAAGCTCTATATATTCTTTCTCTATTAGTTATTATTTTATATGAAGGAAATTCTGTGATGGAAGATAGAAAAATTATGTGTTCCCTTTTAACAAAATGCTTTTTGCCTAATGTTTCTACATCCTCTAAGTTTCCTTTATATAATGAGTCTCATTTGATTTACTTTCTTCTTTTCACAGAGAAATCTGAAGCCTAGATAACAAGTCATAATCTTTTATGACAGTCTTCCTTCTCAACTGCAAAATGGTAATCTGCAGCCAATAACAGATAGTAGTGGAGTTTACGCCTTATAATTTTCTGAAGTTTAATAGTGCTTATTTCAGTGATTTACTAACAGTAATTTATGTTGAACGTCATATGTACTGTTTTTATAACATTGTCATTCTGTACATGGTAAATTATGAAATCTTCCGAACATACTATGAACAATCTGTTGGTCATGCTGCATGTTATACCAATTCTAAAGCCTTAAGTATCTGACTCTGTATTTGCACTGGGGACTGAATAATAGTTGCGCAACAGATCTTCCTGATTTGTCCTTATCCGAACTGTCAAATACACATGCAAGCAATCAAACTGCTCAAATATCTCTATAAAATTTCAGTTACCATAAATAATAAAATTGAACTGGTGGTCAATGCTATTGATACCTTGTGTAATTACTCATAGTAGCTGAAATCCTGAGGCCTGCCGACTTGTGTTTTACTGCATAGGTGGGGGGAGCTATACTGCTTGTGGTCCATATGATACTTGCTTGAGTTTTGGTCTTTGATAGCCAGAGACTTGCTTCTGTCAAAATTGACTAAGTTTTGCCTTTAGGGCTGCTTCAGTTTTGAGAATCATACCCTTATTTCTTTTAGGTCATGGTTTTGGCACTTTATTATCGTTGAAATTGGTATGTTGCTGTGCCGTTTATTTGCTTTCCAACATTAATCCTAGGTGCTTGAGTTGCCTAGTGTTGCACAAGTTGGAATATTTTCGACGGAGTTCCTTGTTTTCTAGGTCAACCAGACATAAAAAAACTTGAAAATGAGATCAGGGCAGATCTTGCTTCCTTGCTTTTCTGTTGTCGCATTAGTTACCGCCGCATTTCCTACCTCTGAAACAGAAGTTAATAACAAAGAATTCGTCTATTATGGAAACAAGCAATTGGGATTTGACGTGGTATTCCCCAGGCAGCCAGGACTGCATTCGGCATATTCCCTGATTGACTGGGTTATTAAATTAGCAGGGGCTGAGTGTTCAATCCACACACGTGGTTATGAGGGATTATCCAGGATTTCCTTATTTTTCAGGTTGGCAATTTGTTTTGATCTGCAGCTACGTGCTACTTATGCCACTTGGACTAATTAATGTGATTCGAATTGGGTTTGGTTGAGAGACATGAAGACATTTGGTTAGTGAGGTCGTAAATACTATGGATTCTACCTTGATTTGATCGCTCTTTAATCTACATGTTTCCTTCAGCTGACCGGTGTGCTTTTGGGTTGGATCTCTTTCTTCGTGAACGCGTTGTTACATGCTTGTTCTTTGATCTTATCCATGTGATATTCCTAGTTCTTAGTTATTCTATTGGCCCAACCCAACGACTTTATGTATGCATTGTATTATTAACCCTAGAGCTAGAGGGGGAAACAGTATATACAGTTTAAAGAAGATGATTCTAATTAATTTTGTCTTTGAAATTGAATAACTAGATTCTTTTGTTCTCTATGTTTTTAAATTCTCGTTTTGATTATTTTAGGTGGCATGATTAGATTCTCCTTAAAATGTGTGTCTTTATAATAAGAAAAAAGAAACAATGGAGCCTCATGGACATGGCGGCGTGGATGGGAGAAATTCCTGGATTGGGTTCTTCTTGGTGAAACTATGATGTCAATGAAATTTCAGTGTAGAAGACGTGAACCGATTGATTTTGTGCTTCTGATATTTAATGCAGCATCAATAAGTTAACTGAGAAGGATTGCTTTCTTTTCATCTAGCAGTAGTGAGAGATAAATCCAATGCGGTGGTCCCAATATAAAAAAAAAAAAAAGAAAGGGAAGGGTTGACTCCCACCTACCGTCTATTCTCATGTTTTACGTTTTCAATTCGAACGATGCTTTGCTTTGTCCAGTAATCTGTTAAAGTTGTATCAAATTAAATTAAATTAACGTAAATGGTTTGAATTCACGTGGGAAGGTGGCTAAACAGATTAATTATGGTATATTGTATTAGATAAAGCAGAAACTAGTGCGTTTAGAATTGTCGATGGCTTTTTTATGATTTAAATATGATCAAGTTTTACGTATAAGATGTATTAAAAATGTGTTTCTCACTTAGACTGGAATATGAATTATATTTAGTTGAAAGGCAACGAGTTGTCAAAATGGAAATACAGGAATGAGTCAAAATTATTAATTTGAAATGTATCTAAAATCATGGACATATAATAAACTGTTTATAATACAAATAAATAACTAACAAGTAATTTATTTTTTAATGATTATTGTATTTTAATTCGGTATAACAAGTCCAAATTCAGCTGGCTGGGTTTCCAATTTTAAATTATAATGCCAACTCAGCATTTGGTGACGAAGGACGAAGGTCTCCGTGAATTACTCTGTTTCGTTCCCATTTGGAAAGGTTAGCTTGGTGGACAAGGCAAGCGGAAACTGCTATGAATATGATGATAAAAATTGAATTGTACTTTTTTTGTTTGTTTAGGAAATTAAGTTAGTTTCATACTCATACATGCTTATTTAAAACAAACATATTTATCTTCAGAAAATGAAAATTCTAAAGCCATTCACTTCACCAGCGAACTTCCCCTTATTCTCGACCCTGTCCATTTCGTCCCGGGGCCATTTTCGTCATTTCATACCTTCACAACTTCTTTATCAACGCGTCTCTTCGTGGCCCCGCTGCTTTCGCCTTCTATTCTTTGGGTCTTAGCTGCAGAAGAAACCTCTCCTCTCCTCTCCTTCGCTTCTTCTTCCTCCTCCTCCTCCCTCTTTGTCCTTTGGATCGAACCACGCTCAACGACAAAACAAACGAAGAAAAATTGAACCGACCTTGTCTTCTTATTCTTCCCAAG
This sequence comes from Erythroxylum panamense, assembly GCA_027123425.1. Classification (NCBI taxonomy): domain Eukaryota; kingdom Viridiplantae; phylum Streptophyta; class Magnoliopsida; order Malpighiales; family Erythroxylaceae; genus Erythroxylum; species Erythroxylum panamense. The sequence continues at coordinate 15,076 of JAOTIZ010028472.1, read as the reverse complement.
AAAAAGTAAAAAAGAAAAAGCAAGGACAATCGTTAAGCGACGCACAAAACTTCGAAAACAGAAAGAAAAGTATATTTCAGAAATCACTTTGGGTTTTGGGGAAGAATTTAGGAGCCTACGTTCACCGAATTTGCTTTTTTTTTTTTGATACGGTGTTATAGTCGGAAGAGGCGTAAATTAAGGACAGCGTGGCTCCACAACGCCGTCGGAGGGATGTGCACAATAACGGCGACCGGGGACTGGCGGGCGAGAGGGATAGTGCCAGTGGGGCAAATTGGAGGAGGATTCAGCCACGAGAGCGAGCACGACTTGGCTCTCATGGTCAGCGATTTCCTCGAGAATGGCGCTAGTAGCGGCGGCGATTCTTGGTGCAGCAGTGACGGCGAATCGGGTCTCTCCGATCTTCACCACCTAGCTGACAAGATTTCGGTAACTTTTGTCATTTCATTCTGTTTAGAATTGTATTGTTTTATTTTCCTTAGAGCATAATTATTATTGAGGGAGCATGAGCTTTCTTGAAAAGGAAATTGAAATCAAGCTACCTTCTGCTTTATTAGGATTTTATTGATGAGAATCTAATAATCGCGTCCTCAATTACTTGGTTTTTGTGACTTGTATTTGTTGGTCGAAGTGATTGAATCATCTTAAGCGTTCTTATTTCCTTGGGAGGCTCGAAATCAGTGTCAGTGTACTCTTTTATTTGCCGTTTGCTTCATATTTTTCTCTTGGTCCATAGGAGATAAAAATTTGCGAATTTCGGCTGAATAATTTAATTTCTTTGCACCATAGTAAGTTTCGAGATATATGGTTAGGTCTGGTGCCTCCTTCATTGTCAAGGGATCAAAATCTATTCCTGTTCAAAATTTACAAATATTTGTTATTATTAGTTGTCCATCGTTTCTTCTGTCTTTTAAATTATCCAAAGACCTATTCTTTTTAATTCATACCTTATCTGGAAAGTGGAAACTGAGTTCCTGCGTTATTCTGTAGTTTCGATTTGCCTAACTCTTTCAGCGCGGGTTAATGCTTTGTGGTTCCCATGGATTGGCTGTTTTTGAGCTGTCCTGCATTGAACTTTCGAGTTTGATCCTCTAATGCATTTGGTTACTTGTTTCTTGTGTTTCTGAGATTAGTACAGGTCTCCAATAAAATAACTGTTGTTTCAGATATTGTGCGTTGCCTTGATTTTTTCATATGTTTCCTTGTACCATAAAGTGGTTTTTTAAATTATATTTGCGGTTAACCTTTTTTACTTCAAAGCTGGTGTATTTTTATCCGATTTTATCTTGCATTGCAGTTTTATAAGCAGTCTCTCACTCAGCATGAGAGCGAGTTGCTGTCGCTAGTTCATTCGCGCATGCAATCTATCAAGGATACAGACCTTGGTCATGCCAAGTCTGCTTCATGTAATGGCAGTTGCATAAGGTTTTATCTGGCAAAGCTCTTGAGACTCAGTGGTTATGATGCCGCTGTATGCTCATCCAGGTGGCAGGGTAGTGGCAAGGTTCCAGGAGGTATGCTATCTCAATTTATAAGTTTTAGTTCTCACATTTTTTTTTTCCAAATTTTCGAATAGGGTCCCGTTCTATATTCCTGTAATATTTGACAGGCAGTTAATGGTGTCATAGTATACTTTTATTTTATCTTTTGTTCTGCATTTCTACTTAGGTGATCATGAATACATTGATGTGGTTGACTACAAAAACACTGAAAGCTTTGAGCGTTTGATTGTTGATATTGACTTTCGAAGCCATTTTGAGATAGCTAGAGCTGTTGACTCTTATGCTAGGATACTGAAATCACTTCCAGTGGTGTATGTCGGATCCTTAGCCAGGCTAAAACAGTATCTTCAAGTTATGGTTGAAGCTTCTAAGTCTTCTCTCAAGCAGAACTCTATGCCACTTCCTCCTTGGAGGTCTCTTGCTTATTTGGAAGCAAAGTGGTACTCCCCGCATCAGAGAAGGTATGATCCAGAAAAACAGAGTTCAAACATTTATTCTTTAAAGCATAAGCAATGCAATGGACATTTGAAAAGGCTGCAGTCACTGCTTCAATCAGAAATTGAAGAAGAGCGTATCTTTAAGTCTATTAACAGCGACAGTAACTGGAAGGTGAAGTTTGAGAGGCGGAGACACTCCTTATTGAGGGGTCTTTGATATGTATAGCTTTTTGCACAAGAAATGCAAATCCTTTTTGTGAGAGGTTAATTGTATTTGCGGCTATATTCTGTTTCCCCTGTGGATTAATAAGTGATAACACGAATGAGTTATAATTGGGATGTGAAAGACAGCAACATACTATATACGTTTCATTTTTCATGGACCTGAATTTTGTATCGGCATGATCAGGTGCCTGGTAGGCCCTCAATCAACCCAGGTGAGTAGTGACACGGCCTGCCAAATCAATCTCCTGATTTGGCAAGTCGCATCCCTTGGTAGATGGCTATTCTCTTATCCGTTCAATCGTTGTATGGCTTGTACTCCTTGTCTCTTATTTTATGGTCAAGGAAATTTTGTTCTTGTTTCCAGTTTTGATTTGAAGTTCACCACTTCACATGTCGAGTTGCAAATGATTTCAATTTCCCTCAAGCGGATAATCATTGTAATTTATGAATTGCTAATGTAATAATAATTTAATCATCTTTGTTCCCCATTTTCCTTTTCATTGTTTCATTTACTGGTCACTTATTGTTGTATATGGCATGTGTACGAGCCTGTATTTTCGAAATAAATGGATCATTCCCCAATTAATCAATTTTTGACCAAGCTCTTGCCGCTGCTAGAGGCTGACATATCAGTCTATAAATGATGATAGCTTTCATGGCAACCATAAAAAGTAGACTTCTTCTCCTAAATTTAACACGGTGGCAAGAAGTAATGAAGAAACCAAAAAATCTTCTACCTTTTAGTCACCGAGATAGAGATGGTGGTTTGACATTCACATTAGTAGTAAAGAGGTGAGGTGATCATTTGTATAAACATAATACGTGTTAATCTTTTGAGATGGAGTGCAAACAAATGATGACAGCTTGAGATTGTGAGTGAAAAGAAAGATGCTATATTTCCTTAAACTAAAGACTTAATTCTCAATCTTTCGTCATATAATGCTCGTAGTTATGGGATGTCTTTATCATATAAGTTTTGGTCCAAATTGTAAGAGCAAAAGTTATACTTACTTAGGAAGTCGGGCCTAAAAACATGTCAGGAGTAAGCTACTTTGTCCTAAAAGGTGGAATCAGTCACCCTAGCTGCCCTCACATCCGGGCCCGATCAGTTGTGAGGGATTAAACCATGGTTTGATCTCGGTCGACCACTTAGCAGAGTGGCGCATGCGCTCCCGTTATTGGGAATCAAACTTTGATCCTTGTCCCAAGTTACCCTGTTAGGTTGCCAACCGAGCCATCCGTGCGGGCTAGGAGTAAGCCACTTGGTGTCAAGTCTCATCCATCCTGTCTCTGTTTTACTTTGAAGCACAGGGCTTTTAAAATATTATTTCTCTTAGTCCAAATTTTAGAATAACGAATTCAATTCTTGATTTTAACTTAAAGATACGACTATTCTGCATATAGGAATTACTGCAAAGACATCTCCATCACTAATTTAAGAGCTATTTCCAATTAATCTTTATAGCACCACCAAGCCAGCCATAAATAGTTTCCTGGAACGAGGTAAATTATGTGGATTGTGGCTTCATAATAACAACTAAATACGTACTAGAGATAAAATGCTTATTCAAATTTTCATCATATAGTAAACATGCTATTTATAGACATACATAAAATAACGACCTTAATCTGAATTTTAAGAATATCTAGATAGAATTTTATGTAATCTATAAATTATAGGTGACATTTTTCTAAATTGTTGTCAATAGGTTTCGGCTACGGTTCATTTTCGTCGCTAAAACTTATCAGTTACATTTATGAAAAAGTAACTAAAAGTTATTAGCTACGTTGGAAAATATAGCTAAAAACTTTTAGCTTCGAAAAGAAAGCTTAGCTAAAACTTATTGGCGATGTTTTTATTTTTGGCAATATTTTCAAAAACGTGGACAATTATTTTATATAATTTATTATGTAAAAATATAATAAAATAATTAAAATTTAGAAACATTTTATATAGAAAATAAAATATGATTAACTTTGATCATGTACATGATGTTAATTACAATTTCAAAAATACTTATATACAAAATAAAAATAAAAAATATAAATATTAGTTTAATGATTAGGACTCATCATCATCTTTACTACTTACATAATTTGGGCAAAGTAAAATTTTGACAAACTTTTCAAGTTTGACTAACTTTTTTCATTACATTCTTAATTTAGCATGAAGTGACTGATTGTCCTCTTCAAGATGTTGAACATATTGTGATCTTGACGAGGATGAAGCAACTAGCTTTGGCTCAAACCGAAGACTTTTGATGTAGCCGAATCGTGTACTAATCACCTTGTTGCAATTGTCATCAACATTTGACTTATTTCTAACAGATATTGATGTTTGTAACAATTCATGCATTTTATTATAAAATTTAAAACAAATCAACATTCAATTAAAATATTATTAGTTAGTACAATATAAAGAAATAATCAGTACACTACAATAGAATCGACTTTTAGCGACGAAAAATTTTGATTTTGTTGCTAAACGTCTCAAAATCGTCGATAATAGTCATCAGCGACAAATATTTGTCACCAAATTCTTATACCAAAATGCTATACACGACATTTTCACCAAATCGTCACTAATTGTTTTGAGTAGCTTTTGTAGAGAAAAATTATAGGTGACATTTTTCTAAATTGTTACCAATAGGTTTTGGCTACGGTTCGTTTTCGTCGCTAAAACTTATTAGTTACGTTTATGAAAAGTAGCTAAAAGTTATTGGCTACGTTGGAAAACATAGCTAAAAATTTTTAGCTTCAAAAAGAAAGCTTAGCCAAAACTTATTGGCGATATTTTTATTTTTGGCGATATTTTCAAAAACATGGCCAATTATTTTATATAATTTATTATGCAAAAATATAATAAAATAATTAAAATTTAGAAGCATTTTATATAGAAAATAAATATCATTAACTTTGATCATGTACATGATGTTAATTACAATTTCAAAAATACTTATATACAAAATAAAAATAAAAATATTAGTTTAATGATTAGGACTCATCTTCTTCTTTATTACTTACATAATTTGGGCTAAGTAAAATTTTGATAAACTTTTCAAGTTTGACCAACTTTTTCATTACATTCTTAATTTAGCATGAAATGACTGATTGTCCTCTTCAAGACGTTAAACATATTGTGATCTTGATGAGGATGAAACAGTTAGCTTTGGCCCAAACCCAATAATTTTGATGTAGCCGAATCGTGTACCAAGCATCTTGTTGCAAATGTCATCAACATTTGACTTATTTCTGACAGATATTAATGTTTGCAACAACTCTTGCATTTATTCCAAAATTTAAAACAAATCAACATTCAATTAAAATATTATTAGTTAGTACGACATAAAGAAATAAACTTAAATTTTAAACAAAATTTTTACTTACATAATTATTATGCGCTTCTTCAAACATCCAGCCTTCACCTTCCTTATAGTGTGTTATTTTGGAGAGTGTGATCTTATCACATTGTTCTACATGTAGTTTCTTCTAATTTTGTTTTATGAAAAAATACAAAACACAATAATTAATATTGTATTTATTATAATTATAACTTGTAAATAAATAATTTACATATTTATTTTGCATGATATCAAATGATTTGAAGCCTTGGTTGTGAGGAGTTTTTATTTTTCTTCTGTTAACCTTGGCTTTCTTACACTTTTCCTACATATGTGTAATTATTGTGTATCATGATTAATGGAAGAAAATGTTACGAGAAAGAAAACAAACTTTAAAGATGGCAAAGGCCTAATAATCGCACATATTATTCCAATTTTTTGAAGACATCCATTTGAGAACATGTCTCCTTGCCTCCTCATCCCATGAAAAAGATTTATAATATTGATGTAGTTGATAACGACAATTCTTAGTCATTTGTTTCAATAGTGAAGTCACATAGTTTGAATCATTATGGTTGTCGATATCGACGATATTGAGCTTCATTTATGAACAATAAATAAAAGTGAAATTAATCTTTAAATAAGTAAAATAATATTCCATATAAGTAAATACATTGAAAATTTACCAAAACTTTATCCAAAGTATTACGCAGCAAGTTGTCTTTCTTATCTGCTTGGCATGCTTAACGCAAGATAATTCAGTTTTGGCCATTACCTCCAACTTATTGAATAATTTTGCTGATTGAATCTTATCTATATGATGACCTTGCGAGGTATTAATTGTAGGAAAATCCTAGTGCGTGTATCATATACACGCTGTGCGAAAAATTAAAAAAATTTGTTCATGGATTTCTAAACTCTAGGATCTATATGCTTATATAAGGAAATACCATTAAACCTAGCTAAAAATTCCCAATTCATATATATATATATAGGAATTCATGACATTTACTTAAATCAACTTAAATCAATCATTCATATAATAACCATATACCTTATATGTAGTCGCCTTTGTTCTTCGATCTTCTACTCGTCGAGTTGTTACAAACCGCAATGACTAAAATAGACCGTCTCTAATGGTATCCACGCAATGATATGAGAAACTAACTGAATCAAACTATTTGATCTGAAATGGCTAGAACAAAGACAAGAGTGCTAGCTTTCTTCTTTGTTCTATGGAGAGCAAAATTGTGAAAGAGAATGAAGAGGAAGAAGATGAGAAAGATGAGGAGAATGAGGTGAGAATCGTGAAGATTGCTTACTTAACCATTTTCACGATTATCATCATCTTACTTACTTTTTGTCTTTGTTTTTGTCTTTTATCATTTAAAGACAACAAATGCATAACTTTAAAGAAGACTATCTCATCTTTCACGTTGCACATATCTTTTATATATATATATATATATATATTGAGGTGGTCCAATCACAATAGGGTCGGTCTTACCAGGTCTTGGGTGTGAAAAATACACTAGAGACCTGTTTCAGCATGTCGCGATCTCATTGTGATATATCCTGATTTCATCGGTATCAATTTAGTTCTATTGCTCTCCACATAATAGATCTTTATCTAAAACCACTTTACGAATCCTCCGAGTTACTCTTATGAGTGTGACTCATTAGATTCCTAGTTATATTGGTCACTTGGATTAACACTTAATCCAAGCAAGTCATGAGCGATGTCTAGCAACATATCTGACCCCCAATTAACGAAAAAGTAAGTGGATTGATGAACGAACATGCTCGTCACGAACCATCTCACAACTATCCCATAGACAATTACTGTACAATTCGTCCTCTCACCATGCTATACCCTACTTGGTTATGAGTATGGCCAAAGTGTCAGCTTTTACTAAATTGACTACGTCAAATCTAGCCTAAGTGATATTAGTTCTCGTCCTGGGACTCATTACTCTATATATCAATGAAGACATTCTTCATGACACGTATACTCCGGCCAGAAATTTTCGAGTAATAACCCTGACAAGAGGCCGTGGGTATCCTCTTCTGCTATCATAGAACTGATGAATCCCTTATTGGCTACTCAATTATCTTCTAATACCTCAAGCTGTACCTAATCACCACCCTATGAGCGACCTCTGTAAGGTAACAAGGAATGAAGTCAAAGCACAGAATCAGTATCCAAGATATCCTTGAGTACCTCAAGTCTAAGGATACTTGCACCATTGCTATGATGAGATTATCACTGACAGAAAAGGACATGATCTCATGGTAGGTCATCCAATGTACTTACTATCGCTATTAAGCATCCATATCTCAACTCTAAATATATCATGTTTACAGTTTCTGAGATCCACTGCTTGATCAAATGAAGGAGTTTGATATGTACTAGGCTACCGGGGTTAATGATGTCCAGTCTCATTAATCCTATGACTAGGGATAATTTAAATACTGATATAAATGCACATGATAAGAATCTCAGTAGTATGATCATATCATGATTTCCTTCATGCTATGTCATACATCACAGACTTCATTAATTTTCTTATCGATCAATATCAATTCATAAATAATGAATATCAAATTAATAAAATATGCTTTTCTTTATCATTGAAAATAAAGTTTGTACACAACTTTGTAAAAAACACGCTAAAGGTCGTTGCCTTTAGGGCTTTACTCTAACATCAATATGCACAGACAACTTGTTGTTCATTGCAACATTTATTCGTTGAAACTCACAATCTTTATTTATACGTCTACCTCTTTTTTCTGACAATGATATTGGAACTTGGCAACAAATAAATAATGATAAGAAAATTAAACATGCAAATATATATTTGATTATAAGTCTATTTATATGGGTTAAAGATTAACAAACTGTAGATCCCTCTATACTAGTTGAGGTAGATGGAGGTTGTTGCTAATTGACTTCATTGGTGGATGAAGTCGATTATTGTTATTGGCTAGGATTTTATTGATCTGGTTATTGTGGGGGAGGAACAACCTGTATACTTGCCACCTTTTTGCTTTTGTTTCTACTAGGTACCATTATATTGGATATCTATAACTCAAATATCGACAATCCATAATAACATAACTTTCCTATAAATAATCCCCATTAATATAACTATAACATCAACAATACGCATAACCATAAGTCAAACATCAATAATTCACATAAACATAAACATCAACACTACATATAAACATAACTCAAACATCAACAATACGCTTAAACATATTGGAAATCTCTCAACATCAGATCATCCATAATTATACATGAATTTCTTATGATATCAGTTCTCAATTAATTAGTATAAGTTCATACACTAAGTTTCAATTCAAACAAACAATATGGTACGTGGCATTATTATATCACATGAATCGAGAAAGGGTTTTGTCGCTTTGACTTTTAGGCTCGTAGAATGTTTCACCGATAAGCCTAATGGGAGTTACGTCACATATTTCTAGCCTATATACCATCCTAAGGGTTTATTATGCCTCAGATCATCTATAATTATATGTGAATGTCTTATGTTAATAGTTTTCAATTAATTAGTACAAATTCATGCACTAAGTTTGAATTCAAACAAACACTATGGTACATGACATTATTATATCACATGAATCGGTCTTCTCATTATGACTCCTAGACTTATGGAAAATTTCACCGATAAGCCTTATGGGAGTTGTATCTTGGATTTCTAGCCTATATACCATCATAGGGGATTATTATGCCTCAAATAATCCATAATTATACATGACTTTCTTATGTTAATAGTTTTCGGTTAACCAATACAAGTTTACATACAAAACCCAGGGTCTCCTTCCATTCACACAAATTCTTCTATATTTAAGCAGAAGATAAAAATTAAACAAAATTTTGATGACTTACCTAGACGAATGGACAATTGAAGATGACAGATGACGAACCATGAAAGTTAGTGAATTAATTGTGAAATTGGCCCTGGTTCGAATCAGTTAAGCCATTAGAGGAAATAAAGAACCTTAAACCAAAAGAATAAAAAACCTTAAACCAAAAGGTGTTTCACACAAATTAGCAGTGCTTGAATGAGACTTGGTATGCATAGAATTGAGATGAGAAAAAATTTCTTTTATGACAATATATGTAGTAATATATAAAGGTAGCATATATTATGTAATAATTGAATTTCCACAATTTAACTCATCCTTGTTGATATCTTATTTAAGTTTTTTCATATAAAATTTTAAGTGATGCTCCAAACTCTCTCTATATTGAAAATCTTTTTGTGAAATGAGTTTCTTAAAGGTATTTAGAAACTTGATGGATAAGAATACAAATTGTTAGTAGGTAGTTAACTTCTTAAATCACTAACTTCACTATTAAATAAAAGAAACTTGTTAAAAGTGAAGCTATAAGACATCTCACCCACTAATATTGCAAAGTTTAAGAACACATTTTAAAGCAACAATTCTCATAACTTTAAAATTATGGGATTTAGTACTAACAAACCTAATAATTCAAAAAATTCTCTGAAAAACCAAATAATTCAAAAAACCAAATGCCAATTAACCAAGTCTCACCAATATCTAAAAAACTAATTCAGAATATTAAGAGACATTTCATCGAACACTTTATATGCAAACTAAACTCACCCTAAGTAATAACAAAAGCACTATATTTTTCCATTATTCACCCAAAAAAATACATTGAAACAAAAAATGAACCAATCATATTTGAAAAAAACGCATAATACTCTAACCATATCAATAAAATATTCTTAAGAGACATTTCACCGAATATTTCATATGCAAACCAAATTCATCTCACAAATATTAACAAAAGCACTATATTTTTCCATTATTCACTAACATAAATACATTGAAACAAAAAATGAACCAACCACAGTTAAAAAAATGCAAAAATACTTAAACCACATTAATAAAATATCCCCAAGATACATTTCATCGAACACTTCATATGAAAACTAAATTCATCCCTAAGTATTAACAAAAGCATTGTATTTTTCAATTATCCACCCACATAAACACTTTGAAATAAAAAATGAACCAACCATCGTAAAAAAAATGCAGAGTACTCAAACCACATCAACGGAACTGACAAAAAGCGTTTAGTACCAACAATGAAAGCAGAAAAAATAAACCCGAGAGCAAAACAATAATAACTAACCTCGACAAGCAATTAACTGGAGATGATAGGATGGTGGAAGAATAGTTAAAGAAGATGAACGACATAGATTAAGGAAGAAAACTCAGGAAATAACAAAGAACATGAAATGAGCAAGGGAGGGGGAGGGGGGCTTCAATTGCAAGTTTTAAGTTTTAAGGAAAATGATGTTGTTTGTTGTTAAAACAAATGACATCATTTTTGTTTGATTTAAAACATTAAAGCCAAAGAATAAACAACTTCGTTTTCTACAAAATTTTAAACGTTGTAGCTAAAGACAACAACAATGTTGTTTATTGTTGACAATTAGCGATGATTTAATAAAATGTCCCCAAAGGTATATCGATTGGCAATGATTTATGGTAATCATCGCCAACGTAGACACCCGTTAGGGACGATAGGGATATATTTGGCGACGATTTTAATTCTTTTAATATTTATGATAATTTTTTAATATAGCAAATTTGTTGTTAACTAAATTTATTTTTAGACTTACAATCATTGTCCATAATATTAAATTTTAGTTTTAAGAATATGATATTAATATGTAATATTCATTTCCATTTTTAATTATATTGCAATAAATATAATTATCTATGGTAATTAATATAATGTCATATGAACGTATAGATAATAATTGTAACTAGTATAATGATTTATGATTGCATAGATAATAGATAACTTTTCTTATATCTTACTTATATACATATAGGTACTGTTCACAGACATATATTACATTTTCTTAAAACCTTTCTTGTTCCCAAAATCTTATTAAATCTTATTTCTATAAGAAAATTGTGTAAACTTAGTGTTAGCTTATCCCTTTCGAGTCGTGGTTGCATTAAGTAGGATCTATAGATGGGCAAGATCCTTGGGAAAGGATGTAAGGTTAGATGACTATTTGAGCTTACTTTACTAAATCTTCCTTCAAAGCTTGTTGTTAGTGATGTCACCTTTCATATATGACACTCTCATTTGGGTCAACTTTTTACCTCTAAATTAGGGTCTTCAATCTCTAGTAGTAGCCAAAGCCATGTTAAGACTGAACATTTTGATTGTGTCCCTTGTAAACTATTTAAAAGTCATGCTTTATATTTTTTGTTAATGATTATATCTTTTTAGCACCTTTTGATCTAATTCATTATAGTATTTAGGCTATAGATAGCATGAAATATTATGTGATATTTGTCCATAATTTTTCTCACCATACATAGATTTATCTAATACGAAATAGATCTTAACTATCCTCCATTGCTCTCATTTTGCTAATATGATTCACACTCAATTCTCTTCTAAGATTAAAGTATTTCATATTGATAATGCAATGAAATAAAAAGATAAAAAATCATTAATTTTTTTAATTAACAAGGGACCATCATTTAGAGATCCATTCTAAACATGTTTTAACAAAATGTTTGGGCTGAAAGTAAACATAGACTTGACCCTATTTGAGCCCTTCTTATATCATATTCTTACCTTGAAACCCTTTGGGGAGAAGTAGCCTTTACTGCTGTCTATACTATTAATCACATTCCCTCTACTATAGGTAATATGTCTCCCTTTGAGTGCTTATTCAATCTTGCTCTTGAGCATCAGTCTTTTAAAGTTATTTTTATGTGTGTTCTTTATTCTATTACAACCTTATGAGCATACTAAAATTGAACCTAAAGCATTCATAGGTAATATCTCTCCCCATGAGTGCTTATTCAATCTTGCTTCTAACTATCAGTCTTTTAAAGTTTTTGGATTGCATGCTTTATTCTATTACAACCTCATGAGCATACCAAACTTAATCCTTGAGCATATTTATACTTGTTTTTAGGGTATGGGATAGAGCATAAAGGATATAGATGTTAGGATCCACTATTTCAAAGACTTGGGATCTCACAACCTATTACTTTCCGGGAACATAAAATGTTTTTCACAATATCAAAATTCCAAGTTAGTGAACCCTCACACAATTTTACCATGCCTTTGTTTCCTAATATTTCTTTTTATATGTTTATCTTACATTTATAACAACTTAACAAAATTGATGCCTACTTTATTGTATCTTCTTCAGCTCCAGATCCTCCATCCTTACCAAATAACTCTTCCTCTTCTATTACCGAGTCTCCATAACCCCTCTGTCAATACTCTTGAGTAAGTCAACCATATGTTCGTCTTAAAGACTTCTATGTTTGTTTCACTATTGTCTCTCTATATGAATCTCACGCCTATCGTGAGGCCAACTCTAACCCTTTATGGTAGCAAGAAATGGCGGAAGAATTACTAACTTTCTCCAACACTAACACTTAGGACTTAGTTGAGCTATCTTCAGATAAGTCTGTTATTGGCTGTAAATGGGTCTACAAAATCATGACTTAAGCTGATGAATTAGTCAATAGATACAAAACACGATTGGTTACAAGGGGGTTTACTCAATAATACGGAAGTGGCTATGATGAGTCCTTTGCCCCCATTTACTAGCCTAATGTTAGTCCGCAATCATATTACCGTAGTAGTAAGGAAAATTTGAGAATTGTTCTAAATGGATGTAAAAAATGCCTTTATTAATGGTGATCTTCATTAATAAGTATATATGCAACCTCCACATGGGTATGCTTATCCACATAATAAAGTTTGTCTTCATCGCACTTGTATGGCCTTAAGCAAACTCCTCAAGCATAGTTTGCTAAATTCAACTCCATTATAAATTATCTTGACTTTACGTCCAACTCTTATAATCATGCTTTGCTTATCTAAAAAATAGATCAAGGGTGTATACTTTTCCTTCTATATGTTGATGACATGATAATAACCGATGATGATACTCAAGGGATTGCTACTCTTAAAATTTGTCTTTATCAACAATTTGAAATGAAATATTTAGGTCTCCTGAGCTATTTTTTTTAAAGTTTTTTAGTATCTTTTGATAATTTAGGCTACTACTTATCTTAAGTCAATTATGCTACTAATCTTATATCTCATGCTGATCTTACTGACACCAAGATTGTTAGCACTCAACTCGACTCTAATGATCATATCTTTACCACTGATGAAATTCTTTTGAGTTATGGTACACTTTATTGACAACTAGTTGGTAGCCTTATATACCGTACTATCACTCATCCAGATATTTTTCATGCAGTTTACATTGTCAGCCAGTTCATGTCAACACCTAGTACTACTCTCTTTTCTACTATTCTTCGTATACCCCAGTACATTAGAGGCACATTATTTCATAGGCTTCACTTTAGTCATTCATCTTCGTTAGATTTATGCACATACTCTGATGCCGATTAGATTGGAGACATTACTAATCTTTGATCTACCACTAGTCACTTTTTCTTTCATGGTACCTTTCTTATTTCCTGGCGTAACAAGAAGCAAATAATTATCTCTCACTCAAGCACTTAATCAAAATACTGAGCCTTAATTGACACTAACTCTAAACTTTTATGGTTACGATAGTTACTTCAAGACATCAGTGTCACCTTTTCTTTAGTAGTTCCTCTCTTTTGTGATAATCAGAATGCTATACATAGTGCTCACATTGAAGTCTTTCATAAACAAATTAAACACATAAAGTTCGATTGTTAAGTTATGCGTCATCGCGTGTTTCTCAAAACTATGCAACTTGTCCCAATCTCATTAGCACAAATTGTTGATCTTTTTTAACAAATCACATCTACTTCAATGTTTTCAAGATTTTCTCTCCAAACTCAAGTTATCATCTTCATTACTAACTTGAGTTTGAGGGGGGATATTAACTTAAACTTAGCGGTCAACTTTGAACATCTAATTAGCCTTTATTTTCTCCTAAAATCTTATACATTTAATGCTGTGTAATATTTAACTGATTTGTTTCGTTAGTTAGAGTTACCTAGAGTGTAAAAATAGATGGATATATATCACATTATAGATACACATAAATACTAAAGAACATTTCTACATTTCTTTTTTATTCTCTATTTTTATAGGTAAAATGTTGTGCTTTTATGCTTTGGGTGAAATTTAAAAGTAGGCTATTGGAATAATATTAGAGGTTTTAGTTTTAGAACGACAAAAAGCGACTTTTATCGTTAATTTACCCAAAAAAATGAACACAAGCTTCCACATTACTTGTATTTAGAGAAAACTAACCTGTTTGATTGGATGGTTTGGGATGAAAGGGAATGGAATGTAACACACTTCTATCATTTGTTTGAGGGTTTCATAATAGAATGGAATGGAATGGGATGAAAGCGGAGGGTTTCATGTTACGTTCCATTCCATCATAAACAGTGAAAATAAGAAACCTCCTATTCGGAGGGTTTACGATAGAACGTAAACTAATAAATACGTACTACCTAATACCCTCAATAATTCTTCTTAATACTAACTATGAACAAATTATAA
>JAOTIZ010028442.1:0-20422 GCA_027123425.1 Erythroxylum panamense | reverse complement strand
AATAATAATAATAATAATAATAATAATATAATGATAAGGACATTTTGGTCTTTTTGTTACTTATTCCTTTCTTATTCAAAGTTTATATTTTCAAACCAAACATTGGAATAGAAATTCTTTATGTATTACATTCCCTAAACCAAACAAAGTAATAGTCATTCTGTTCTATTCCTCATCTTTTCTATTCCTAGGAATAACTATTCTATTCCCTATCTATTCTATTCCTTGAACCAAACAGGCCATTAGTTTATCTTCTTCAGCAAAAACATCTTGATCAGATTCATATCCATAAATTACTTCATCTTTATCAGTGATTTGATAAGTGTTTTCATTATTGGTATCTTTATCTGGCTAATATGATTCATTAGTCTTTCTTCGAACTGTTTGTGTTGATTTATTAAGTCGTTCAATTGTTGAGATACACTCGTAAAGTTTTTTTAGTATAATCAGTTAATTGAGTAATTTGCTATTGAATTTTATCTAATTTTTTATTATTTTCTTGTTGATCAAAAGAACTTGTAGGTTCAGTGATTTCTAACTGAGTGGGTTCTTATTTCAGGTTCAGTGAATCTAAAAGGTCTACTAAAAGATTTTGATCTGATTAAAGGAGGTGTATTGGAAGAAGTAGGTAAACCAGAGATTGATTTTTACTCACAATTATTAAAATTTAAAGGTAAAAACTAAATCAAAAACTACTCTACTTCACATTTAACATGGTCAGGCTTCCTTAGTAGCTATCTCCCCAGCGGGTCTTCGGATCCAGCTTCCTCTAGCTCGGCGCCAGCAAAGATTTTTGTATCGCAGATCTTTGCGTCAGTTAGGCTAGCTTTCGTGTATTTTCCTTGTAAAAAAAAAAACATGGTCGGGTCAGTAGGTTAGGTCCGGTTTTTACATCCAGACTTAAAATCCATATAAAATAAAATTATTTATCATTTTGGTTTTATTTTTTGGTGTCTTAAAAGTAAAAGAAATATAAATTGAAAGTGGATGTTATCATAGAAGGGTTAACAATATATATTGTCGCCCGCGTACTTCTTCGGGGACGGTGAGAGGGAGAGAGGGAGAGAGGCGAGGGGACAAGGTTGAGCAAACTGATGGTTTTAGATAATTCATGTGCTTCTTTAAAGTTGGAAGGCTTAGAACACAAATTTTGAAGGTTAGCGACCCCAATTAAGAAGCCCCATAACCAAGCCCCCACAAGTAGCTTCCCGAGCTCACCCCGTCAAAACAGGTGCATAGCCAGTTCAGGCTCCGATCACGGCCGTAGCTTGCCGGCTCTTGCCTAATCCTGATCCGTTCGCCCCATTCAGCCCTTTTATTAACCATCGTGTTTTCCCATATTCTAGAAACATGCCCGCTTCCTGTCTTGTTTTTCTTTCTCTTTGACTGTCTAACGTAGGAGCCTATTATTTGCTATTTTCGCAGTCACCAAAACAAGATGTCAGTGCTCGTAGTCACTAGCTTAGGGGACATAGTTGTTGATTTGTACACGGACAAGTGCCCTTTAACCTCCAAAAACTTCTTGAAGCTTTGCAAGTAAGTAACTCCTGTTTCCAAATACATACACATATTTCGGTTTGGTGGGTTTGATTCTGTTTCCTGAGATAATTGGGCTTTGATTTTAAGGGAAGTGTATACTCAACATAATTAACCTTTGCATTACTTGTATTTGGTGACCAACGGTTTCCTTAGGCTCTGTCCCTTTTTTATAGTTTGGTTTTGTTTAATTTAACTGGACAAATTAAAACTTCAATCTTGGAAATTTTGTCCCTCTCAACATTTCTAGTGACTACGAGCGTGTTAATTTCATTCCCTTCCTTCATTTTATTCTTTACACATTCTTATATTAATGTAGGATTAAGTACTACAATGGTTGCCTCTTTCACACCGTTCAGAAGGATTTTACTGCACAGACAGGTGATCCAACTGGTACCGGAGCTGGTGGGGATTCAGTTTACAAGTGGGTGGTTGTGTTATGCCGTATTTTCTGAATTCTACTAATTTCTGCTTACAGTTGTTCATCCTTCTGGATGATGGTTATGTTTGTACAAAGGTCTTGGATATATGAATGCTTGGTGGTACCTATATACAAAGATATTAATTAATACTATGCCCTTTCATCAGATTTCTATACGGTGATCAGGCTCGCTTTTTTAGTGATGAAATCCATCTTGATCTAAAACATACTAAGGTAGGGACTGTTGCAATGGCAAGCGCTGGAGAGAATCTGAATGCTTCTCAGGTGGGTTATAGTTTTCTGACCCGTTATGAATTTGTCTCTTTTCGGTTTTCACACATTTTCTTTCAATTTGGAACATTTGAATTATTATTTTAATATCTTATTTCTCTCTAAACTTTTTGTAGTTTTACATAACACTGCGTGATGATCTGGACTATCTTGATGGGAAGCACACAGTAAGTGTTGAATCTAGTTACCCAATTAACAATGTCCTTTTCTCTCTCTCTCTTTCTTGATGTGCATTTATAGGTTTCTAAAAAAAAATCCATCATGAAGAGTTAGAATATTAATCAACAATTTGTAGAATGCGAGGCACATTACATGAATCCTTTGGACTTGCAATGACATGCTACCTTGTAGGATAGGATTGACGCTGGTTTATGGCTTTTACCATATGATGTGTTTTAACTTGACAAATTCTTCTGTGGCCTTAAATTGTACAATATTTGCTACAATTTAAAGAATGTAGCAGGATCATTAGTTTTTTAGTTTGAATTTCATTGTGTTTTGACTTCTCATATCACTTGTTGAAGATCAATGAAAACCACTCATAAAGTTGCGTGTCAATGTGATAGTTGATCTTTTGGTGATTTGTTTGTGGTGAGGAGCTTGGTCAATGTTTGTGAGACACCTAATTGATTGGTATTCCAGATCAGTATATATCAGTCTAGTTTGTTTTCTAAGCAGCAATATATGTTGTGATGAGATGGCCAAAACAATGGTTTTGTGTGTAAGTTTACACTTTCTTGTTATGTTATTTAGGGTCTCCATTTTCTTGCATTTCAGTTATGGTTATCTGTGGCTGAGGACTTGGGGTCATTTAGTGACAAAGGGAAACATACCTTTGATAGACAACTTTAAGAAATTTTCCTTTGTTCCTTTTTATAAACAAAATGATGTGTACTCTTTGATTTCCTTATAATTTTCAGTGTTACTAATTCTTTTACTTTAAAGGTCTTTGGAGAGGTAGCTGAAGGGCATGAGACATTGACTAGGATTAATGAAGCTTATGTGGATGACAAGAATCGGCCATATAAAAATATCAGGTTCACTAATCCAATTGTTCATATTTGTGTTGTGGTTGATTAGTTCCATGATTTTGATAAAAAGAAAAGAAAAATAAAAAATGTGTAACTGACAGGATCAAGCACACCTATATACTTGATGATCCTTTTGAAGATCCATCGCAATTAACAGAATTGATTCCAGAATCTTCTCCAGAAGGGAGACCGAAGGATGAGGTAATAATCATTTTTGTATGGGCACTTTAATAGAAATTATGAAGCATTAAAAACTAAATGGTTGTGTGGTATATCTAGCTCTTGAAAGCACAATTTATGAGCTTGAAAACTACCAACGGTTATAGCTTGATTAGTGATATCACAATGAAAGCTCCTACATGCTTTGAAGGATTTCAACTTTAAAATATGTTGTATTGTGGTAGAAATTGAGATATAGGCAACCAATCCTGACAAATGATGATGGAAGATATGTAGTGCATGACTAGAGACTTGGAGTTGGTTGTACAAGCCTTATGATGCCTGGAACTAGTGGAAGCTCGTATATGTGACCGCAAGTCCCTTGAGATTTCAAACAATCTTGAGGTTGAATATCTACTATTGGTTTTATGAAACTGGATGTGTTAAGAGAATGATATGAGGTGGAACTAAAAAGTAGTTGCTCTTGACCCTTGACTTAAATAGTAGGAAAGTCAAGGTTGAAGCAAGTTATTTTTATGGTAGACTTGGTAAGGAAGATTACTTGGATTTGGCAGTTAATGTGAATTAAAATGGAAACCTATGCTAGAACATCAAAAAAAATTTGTTTGTGAAACTTAAATTGATAGGTATTCCACATTGATGGTGGAAGAGAGTTCCATAGCAACATGCACAATAAAGAAATTGTTGAAACTTAAATGTTCTTATTAAACAAACCAAAGAATTTGTTGAAGGGCGACTGCAATTAGTAAAATCATCAATAATGTAACTAATGGTGAAAGAATTGCTAAAGACAAGCTATTGCAACTAATAAAATCATCAATAATGTAACTAATGATGAAAGAATTGTAGACAAAAGTATGGTATCTAGTTCCTTTATAATTAAGGAAGGCAATAATGTCCAAGCTTGACGTTTCACTTTTGGATAAAAGGGTCATGTTTCTTTACTTTCCTGCAATGGGGGGAGAATGTAGTTGACCTTGAGGAAGAACTAGAAAACCAATTTATGATTAATATGAAGAGAAGATAGACGATATTAAAGTTTGTCCTATAAGAGGGTCTTTGAAAGTACAAAAGATGAGGTTTTTGTTTTGCTCAAATGAAGAATCAACCTAAAGTAGAAGCTAGTTTTGCTCAAATGAAGAATCAACCTAAAGTAGAAGCTAGTTTTCTTCCAATGTGAACTCTCGTAATTAAAGTTTAGTGCTCATGGATCTTATTATGCTTTCCTAGTATAATATATTGATATACTTGTACAAGCGGTGGTTATAGTGATGATGCAATTGTGATAGGGATTTATAAAGATCTAATGATGTTCTGTGTTGCTTCAATTGGAATCCGAATTAAAAAAAATTAAAGAAGGCCAAGGCATTGCATTTCTAATTATTTTAAGCAATCCTCACCCTTTGCTAACCCGGTCTATCATGAACAAACACCAATTTCCATTGGCACCATTGTTACTACTAATGGCGATTTGTCGAATGTAGATAACATTTGAATGGTTATCTTCAAGGATATTGTTAATAAGCTAGTTATACCTAGTTTAGGGCACAAATAAGTACTATTTTAGCTTTAGCTAGTGGGCGACCTTTTGTGATATCTTCAATTCAAGGTGCTAACATAAATATTTCAAAATATGGCTTACTCCCCTTGAAAGCTTTTCATCTAGTGATGGTGTGTCTTATAGGTAGTAACTTGATAATGATAAGTTCCTTTAGGTGGACATGTCTATTTTCCATTAGCCCTTGAAAAGATTAGTAATCTTTTACTCTTCTATTGCCAATTACACCACTAAACCAGTTGCTCGCTATCCACATACTTTAGGCATAAAAATACATAATCGATATAGTGTTTGTGCACCTAGTCACCCAATTACACTTTCCATAGTTAGCAGAATAACGTATGAAAGTTAATGGCTGGAGAGGCATCGCAACATGCACGATTACAGTTGCGATAGGTAGGTTGGTCACACTTTTAGGTGCAATTACTTTATCACTTCACAATTGCCAAGGCAACAACGACTTGCATATGGATGGAGATTATCTAAAGAAAGAGTATTGCCTAGTTTTCTATATAGACAAATTCATTGACAACCAATTCTTTCATAGTTTGTTAACCAATTCTTGTAGCCGATTATGGAATTAGCAATTTAAGCAGTCTAGAAGTATAATGTATGCTAGAACAAATTCGTAGAGAACTGGAAGATAATGTTGACGTATATGGAGATAATTGAAATTTAGACAATTGTAAGACGTAACATGAAGTTATGGAAAAGCGAAGTTGTAATCAATTTGAAGAGTTGATGATGTGTGGACTAAAGAATGGGAGGGAAAACATCATTTATATATATCAGTAGCTGAACTGTAAATGCATGAAGCTTATGCCTTGATTTGGGCTTAACATGAGATGTACTTCCAATCAATGATAATGGAAGGTTTACATTTTGATGAGGATGATAAGTATTAACAAGTTCAGATTAAAAGGATTGTCACTCGCATGATTAAAGGCAAGATCAAAAGATTTGGTTTCAAGGATCAACTACCTTCAAAAACCTAGATTCAAA
The DNA here is from genome assembly GCA_027123425.1 of Erythroxylum panamense. Taxonomy (NCBI): domain Eukaryota; kingdom Viridiplantae; phylum Streptophyta; class Magnoliopsida; order Malpighiales; family Erythroxylaceae; genus Erythroxylum; species Erythroxylum panamense. The sequence goes on along the minus strand of JAOTIZ010028442.1, from coordinate 14,403 downwards.
ATTTGAGAGTTCCCCTTATGCACTTCAATATAAATGGGTCAACACTTAGACCTTGGAGTTTCTAAAAAAGATGGGTAGTTGCACAAGAGTAGCTCTAGATATGCATGGAGGAGTTGAACCTCAGAATTGATTCATATAAACTTTGGTAATTTTAGTCAAAATTATGAAAGGAATTTTTATGCAACTCTCTCCAAGCAATTGGAACTACTCTACTGCTCGATGCAATGAGAAAACAAATCCTAAGCTAGAAGATGCCCTTTTGCGAAAGGCTAAGGAACTTTACACTAGAGTTTTGGTTGATCATACAATTACTCTTTGATTGTAAATGGTATTGTAATATTCTTGGCAGAGAAAGGACAATTTGATGCATCAAATCCTGAACTCCTAAGCTAAATTTTCATCATTTGAACCTTAAAATTCCAGTTATACAAAATCTGAAAATTTTCTATTCCTAGCCAAAATTCAGCCTGGAAATTTTATATTCCAGCAACTTAATATCAGCCATATGTCCTAATTTTGTGAGTATTAGTTACTAGTTAATACTTCTATTTGTTCTACATCAGATTGTTTGTGAATAGTACAGGAAATATATAGGATAATACAACACTAATCACCTCCTTAATTCAAGGAGAACTTATTCATTCTCTAAGAAATAAAATTTCGTTAATTTAGCCACTAATTTATAGAATATCAACTAATTATCTCTAGAGAACCAACAAGTTATTTCTATAATATCAACAACTATCAACATATAGAAAAGCAGTACAACTAAATACTCTAGGAATAGGTCCGTTGAGATTTTAAAATCGGGATAATAGGTATTAAGGGTTTGTATGGGATTTCTATTGTCTTACACGTGGGAGACGTTATTTATCATATGTGTGGTAGTTAGTACTGCCTCCCACAGTAGGATGTAGGAACATTCCCTTTAAAGAGTAGAGTTGAGTTACTTTAAGTAAATGCCCATTTTTCTCTTCAACTACCCCATTTTTAAAGGTGTATCAACATGGAGTCATGAATAATTCCCTATTTTTGAAAGTATGGTGACAAAATCTGATTATAATCTTTAGCATTGTCCGACATAAAGCTTTTAATCTTAACTCCAAGTTGGTTTGAATCATGGGATAAAAATTAGGAATAGTAGGACTAACATTAGATTTATATTTGATTAAGAAAATCCGTGTAATCCAAATACAATTATCAATCAAGAAGACAAACCAATGAGGCCCAAAAATATTAGGAATAGAAAAGGCACCTAAGATATCCCTATGAACCAAATGAAAAGGATGATGACTTGTTTTAGTATTAAGAGGAAAGGATATGTGATTACATTTTGCCAATTCCCAATGAAAGACTGACACCTAATTCCTTTGAACAAATGTGGAAACATGAGTTTTAAAAGTCTAGAAGATTAATGAAGAAAGTGTAAATGGTAAAGCCGAATGATATCTTTATTAAAGTACTAAGAAATGACAGTGAACAAATTATTGATGATTTTTCTTGAAGATTCAAGATGCTGGACTATTCCTTCCCTTGGCAAGTCCACTCCTCCCTCAGTCTTGGTCCAAAAAAACACAATAAGAGAAAAATTGCATAACATTTATGGCCATATGCAAGCTTTTGGATAGACGAGTGGTTGGCTGATAGTTTTGGCACAGTAGCTAATTGACTATTGACCACTACAATCTTCCTATTAATAAGGTATGGGGTATAGTTTTGAAAAAAATTGTGAAGAATAAGTTATCTGGTTTGAGGCGTTAGTCAATTATCCAAGCGGGCCTAATGCTTCTGTAAGGGATTCATGCAAAAAGATAGCCAAAGAACTAGTTCCAAGAGGCTTCTTAAGAGATCCTAATAAATTCTTAAATTTTCAATTTTCTTACTATTAAAAACTCCTTTATTTGAAGCTTCATCTTTTTTGGGAATGGTAACTTTGGATGCATACATATTGGGCACATGAAAAAACAAAAGAATTAAGTCTCAAGAAAAACATAGCACTGAAAGTTGCTCATAGAAGAATTCTAAAGAAAAAAACCTCAGGGCTCTGATACCATGACACAAAATTGAAGAGGAAATAATTTGTGTTCTTACAATTGATTTTTGAGTTACATGGTTATATATGTCATAGTATATGAGGAAAAATACGAAACAATCTCCTAGGATCCCAAAATCTTTGGGATATGAAAAAAATTTATTTTTCTAAAACTTGTATATGATTAATCTATAACTCAAGACATGTATATATATAGAAAAGTCCTTCTAATGGTATAAGCATTTCATCTAAACTTCCAAATAAGGATAAAATCCTATTTAATAAATACTTCTATCTCTCCTTAATAAACTGAAACTCTAATCTAACATGGATAAATTAAAATGTAAAAACTTTTCTTTTCCTGATAAAAATTAAATTAATTTTTACTCTGCATTTTTGCTCTACTTCCCTCAATCTTCACTTTACACCACACCAACTCCCTTATCTAAATGGGCCATTGTAGTACTGGAATTGTCACTGGTTTTTGATTTAGCTTCTGTTTTGCATCAAATTACTCTCATTATATATCATGTTGAAACCTGCTTCAGGAGATAAAAGTTATCTATTTTAGTCTGCATGTTTTGAGTCTATGTTTTTGTTTCGATCAAGTTCTATCTTGTCCACAAAGTGTATTTGGATGCATATCTTTGTAATTGACAATAATTTTTGAGGTTTCAAGCAATATCTTTTCATTCATTTTTATGATGTTTTTATCAAATGGATGAATAGTTAATTTACTCTCTTTTTTTTTAATTTCTTTGAAGCATTTGGTGATGATCAATGAGTACTAAATGTGTTGAAGAACTTTATTCATATAATATATTTTCATTACTTACCATTACTTAAACTAGAAGAATAGAACTGAGAACAGTTAGCTAACCCAATGGAACCAAATTTCTATTTCGTGGTTGCAATATGTAGTATTACCATGTACAATGTGATTATTGCTCTTTGTACTCTTAGTAACCTCGAAAGACCACACAAGGTCTGCTATGCTTTGCTTTGAGACTAAAAGGAAGCAGAAAAGGAGAGGACATAAAAAATTTAGTTAGTAGTTGCCTGGGTATGTATAGGTTCTTGAATTTATTAGGACTAAAAAAGCATTGTTTGGGCTTCATGAACGTGAATACCGTACCACGTTTCATTTAGAAACCTAAATTGTTAATCTCTTTTATACTTTGATGTTAGCCCACAAATACACACAAACATATGTGATATTTCATTGATTAATTTATATTAGATTTGTGTTGATTTTTTGTTATGGTTTAGATTTTTATGTAGTTTCTAGTTTTATCTATCTTATGTATGATTATGGTCATTTGATTTTTTGGTAACCAGGCTGATGACGAGGTGCGGCTTGAAGATGATTGGGTGCCTATGGATGAGCAATTGGGCCCAACAGAACTTGATGAAATTGTTCGAGCAAAGGAAGCTCATTCTAGTGCTGTAGTTCTTGAAAGTGTGCGCATCTATACCACATAACTAATCCTTTTGCTTAGTATTATTTCTACTAATATTTAATCCTTACTTATGCCATTTATGGAAACGGTCTTGATATTTACATAAAATTGTTTCATTGCTTCTGTACAGATTGGGGACATTCCTGATGCTGAAATAAAGCCTCCTGATAATGTTCTTTTTGTCTGCAAATTGAATCCAGTTACTGAAGTAAGTCTTTGTTTTCTCATATGGGGACATAAACTAAGGTCCTATTTGGTTTCACCTTTTGTTTTCTGTTTTTGATTTTATTTTCAATTTTCAATCCATACTATGATATGAGATTTGTTCAGCCCTATATATAAATTTCAATCTCTTGATTCAGGATGAAGATTTGCATACGATCTTCTCTCGGTTTGGTAATGTTATATCGTGAGTAGTTACCTATTCATTACCTATCTTTGTTTTTTTCTTTTGTTCTAGGATGTTAGTTGATTCTTTGTGTTGGGGGTGATCAAGTCTTCCGAAAAACATTTGTTTTAACATAATTAGATGATGACAGGGCTGAAGTCATTCGCGATTACAAGACTGGAGATAGCCTGTGCTATGCATTTATAGGTGTGTTGATCTTACCTCTTAGACATGTGCTTCTAAGGGAGCTTGGCTACTTATGCATCTACTCCATATTTTATATTTCTCTACTCGCATATCGTTGTTCGTTCTAAAATATATGTACTCTTGATAGAGAATGGAGAAAGGAAACATAAATGTCCTCTAAGCCTTATAATTTTTCTTTCAATTTTAAGTTTGTTTCATAATGTGTTACATTGCTCATTTTTGCATTCCTTGTTTCATCATGTGTAAACTATTTACATCTTTACTGTCGCATTATGATGGAATTGTAGAAAGATATCTTGTTACCTTTGCACTTATCTCCTATTTTTCACATGTTTTAATTATGCCTATTACTTGTCACACGTATTATTATTATTATTTTTTTGTTGAGCCAGAGTTTGAGACTAAGGAAGCCTGTGAACAAGCTTATTTCAAGGTATGATGAAGGATTTAAATTGCTTGTTTTCTTATGATATTTTTATCTCCTTTTATGTTGAATTGACATTTACATGTTACACATCCATTGACTTCTCGTTTAAGATTGCTTCTCCTCTTATGTTATGAAGGTAAGGGATTTTACTGAGGGCACAAGTTTGTTTTGTTCATACTGAGTATATAGTTCTTAGATTGAAAGTGTCAACATGGAAATTAGATAGGTAGAGTTCATAGCCCTTTCGTCCATAAAAACAAATTAAAAAGAGGTAAAGAAAGGGATGAAGATTTGTTTCACATACTCTCGAGAAACTTGTGAAGAAAGGCTTTGTTTAGGAATATTTAATCTCTCACATGTGGTTCATGTATTTGCTTCTCATTTAAGTTTGCTTTTAAAAGTTACATTCTTTGAAGATGGGACAAAGTGTTTTCTTCAGATGAAAACTTCCACTTAGATAAAAAGTTAAACCTTTAAATGTGAAATCAGATGGGCATGTACTCTATATAGCATTTTTTTCAATAGATCTTCGACATTTCATATTATAAGTTTCAGTTCTTAATAGCTTTGTGGGCATGTATGTTCCTTGTGTTTTTTGTAAACATTTCCTAATCTTCATCTTTAAAATTGTGTTTTTAGCTATCTTTCAATACATATACAAAAGAAATAGGATTTTTTAATAACTTTGTAGCGTAAAATAGGACCATTGTCTATGTTAAATATAAGGGTAGTTTAGACTTTTTAGTTATGTAGAGTTGTATTTTTGTATAATATTGTTATTTGTAGTGAATTAATGTTAATTAAATTCCTTCAGTTAGTACAAATGGTATCAGACAAGGAAATTTCGAGCCACTCACTCGACCTATTTTTATGTCAACATGCTACTTTCTTTGGGTATATTGTTTTCTTGACCATAAATTTTTGGCGAGTATTATCTCTTCTCTTCTCGTGAACTCCTCCTCTTATCATTTATCTTTTTAATCTTATGTTGATGACTTTGTTTTTATTGAAGTTATTTTTGTCCTAGCTAATTAATGTTATCCTTGATAGTGGTTGTTGCCTTTGTTGTTCGTTGTTGCTATTGCCTATGTCACTTACCAAGTTTCCTCATTGCTTTACCAGATAACATGATAATTGTAGAGTTACTTCACTAGTTGGCTACCATCCACATGACAAGCTTTGATGCTTGTTGCTACTACTATCCGCTTTGTCACTTATTAATTGATTAGGGACGAGCTTCATTGTTTGCTGCTACTTCCTTTTGATTGTCATGTTAGATCAATAGATATTTTGCTCAATTAGGATTTAAAAGAAGATTAAAAAAAAGTCACAAATGTTACATCTTTTCGATCTTCCATAATCTTCACTATTGGACATTTTTTTGATACTCCCATGGTCACTATGGAATGCCAAATTGTCGTGAACTATTCTTTCTGTGATATTTCCAACTTTATTTTGTTTCCTCCTTGTGGTATTGAGAACAGCCTAATCACACTGATACTAATGTAATAGCTCTATGTATTGCAAAAGCTGAGCTGTCATAGTTAACCCCATCTCTAAAGAAAATTGAAATTTGTTCGTCAAGATGTGCAGGAAATCGTAACAAGACGTTTCTATTGTAGTGTTTAATTACCATATTAATTCCTTGTTGGACTTCAGATGAAGCCTTTTGATCTTTCAAGAAAAACTAAAATTTCCCCCTTGTTTTCCGCAGATGGATAATGCCTTGATTGACGATAGAAGGATACATGTTGATTTTAGTCAAAGTGTTTCAAAGCTGTGGTCTCAATTCAAGCGCAAAGACAACCAGATGGGTAAAGGTAATAATGAACGAGTGATTCCATATATAATAACATGTGTTCATATGAATATTATACGTGCGCTTTTATTATATATAGGGGTTGATTCGACAATCATTTAGTATTTTTGGATTAATCTTATGTTGCTGTCAATTAGGAAAACCCTACCTTGCTTTCTGCTTTTATGCTACTCTATTTTGGTGGAGAAAAATGTGGTGTTTGCTAGTTTTTTTCTATGTTAGATGCCTCTAAGTGTATTACTGAGTTGTCATCTTCTTGCTGTAGGAAAAGGCTGCTCAAAGTGTGGTGCTATGGATCATGTGGCTAAATATTGCGTCGGAGATCCTACCGGCAACCAACCTTCCAAATACATTATAAAGGATGATAATGAGCAGCGTGGTGGAGAAAATAATTCAAGGTTCTATTCTTCAACCAGGTGGATCAGTGTTTTTCTTTTTGTGTATGCTTCTAAATGGCCCAATGAAATCATTTCAGGTATGAGATGGTGTTTGATGAAGATTATCCAGAAAGTCCAAGACCGGAACGGACAGATGGACACCATGATCCATCAAATCAAATTGAGAGAAAAAAGATGCGCAGAAGTTCAGAGGACCTGGAACATAGGCAGGCAAAAAAGAAAGATTTACATGATAGATATGGACGTAGTGACAGAAACAGAGGATACGCAGAGGATGAGAGGCGTCACGAAAGGAAGGCAAGTCATTATCTTCAAGTTAGACTTGACAGAGAAAATTATAGAGGTAGAAGAACGGAAGTAGATAATGACAGGCATGGTTATCGAGATTACAAGAATGTAGCAAAAGATGATGAAGATCGTGGATATGGGAGGGTGGTTGGTGAAGATAACAGAAAAAGAAGAGTAGATAGGGATGGGCGAAGGGACATGAGAGAAGATAGAGATGGTAGGGAAAGATATGCAGAAACTGATAGTGTTGTCAGGAAGGGGCATGATGATAGAAAGAGTACAGATGAAGATAACAGAAGAAGAAGTGCAAATGAATCGAGTCGCGGAGGGCATGTAGGAGATGATACACACAATAAAAGAAGATATGTAGACAGTGACAGACGAGATTTAAGGAATGAAGCGACTGGTAAAGATAATGACAGCTACAAAGGCAAGAAGGAGAGAGAGCATAGACACCGAGGGGCAGCAAATGATAGTGATCATGACAGGAGGCACCGGGGTGACAAAAGGAGATGATTAAGAACACGCTATACTATGTAGCTTCTCTTCTGTCTAGGTTTGTAGTTGATAGTTCATTGGTGACTGTGTCACCACTTACATCCTAGTGTTTTAACTTTGGTATCCTGATGTTTCAACTTCGGTTAAGCTTGTCATTATTGCTAACACTAATTTTCCATCAATACTCTTTTTGTTTAGTTTTTTGTTTAGTTTAACAAGATACAACAATAACAACAATAATACCATTCAATTATAGAAACACTAAACCCATTGAATGTTGATCCGAAATTCATATGAAATGAACAATTTTACCTGTTTAGACAAGAAAAGCAAAAGAAAAATAGATATGAGAATCAAGAAATTGTTCTTAGAGAATAATACTTTTGTACTTTCTTTAAAGAAGTTCTTGGAGTGAGAATTGAGAATAATGCTCTTGAGTAATGCTTCTTTGTGTTTGTACAGAATAATCCTATTTCTATATGGACAAAAAGAAAACCTTGAAAAAAACTAAAGAGTTATAAGGAGGATCCTTTGCAAATTCCATAGGATCTCCGTCTTAAAACTAGGAAGATTAATCCCGTTTTTCCACATCCTAAGGCCATCTCCAACTAAGGCATCAAAACACCAATAAATCCACTCCAAGGAAGATGCAAAATCTTCACATTAAAATAGTGCAATGAATACATTACACCAAAAGTACAAAATAAGAGCTTTATCCATTTACTTTTTAACATATTCATTTTATGTCATTTTCACAAATTGATTTATTTACATAATTTACTAATTATTAAATTTAAAATATATATTACTTTACACAAAATATATCATTACAAAGACTAATATTGAATATGATATTAAATTTATTTTTAATTTTTATTTATCTGATTGAACATTTGTGGAAACGATATGAAAATTCAAATGATTAGAGGTTAAATGAGAAATTTTAATTAGTTTATATTTGTATATCTTATTAATTTGTTATTGCAATAGTATTAAATATATTTTGTAAATAATATTAATTTAATATAAAGTATATATTAATTAATTAAGAATAATGATTTTATTTTATTTTTAATAAATAAATAAGTATTGTATAAATATAAATTAATTTAGCTAATAACTAAATTATTGTGGTTGTATAAATACAAATTAATTTAGTTAATAACTAAATTATTGTGGTATATTTTTTGAAAAAATTTTGGTGTAGAATGGTTGGAATAACACCAAATTTGGTGTAAAATTTTGGTGTAATGGTTGGAGATGGCCTAAGAAAGAAGATGCCAACTAGAAAGATAGAGATAAGAAATTCAATAACAAGAAACAAGATGGGTGAGACAACAGATAACTAAATGTTTGTTTGGATGGGCTTATATCAGTAGAACTTTTATCAGTAGAGCTTTTGTCAGTAGAGCTTTTCTAAAAAGAGCTTTTTTAATAAGTCAGTTGACTGTTTAGCTGTCATTTAAAAAAGAGTTTTTTTAAAAGAGCTTTATACAATAGATTATTTGGCAACATAAAAATAAAAATTACTTTTAATTTTAACTATATTTTTTGTAATAAAAATTATTTATGGATATAAATATTATTTAAAATATATTAAACAATATGCAAAGCATAATATATTAATTATTATATAATTTTAAACCATACGAAACATAAAAGAAAATATATCTAATCAAATCTTTTATATGGATTATAATATAAGTAAGACTAATATTAAAAATAAATATTAAAACATATAAAAAATCAAATAATATTATATAAATCTCAAAATAAATGTGAAGTTGTGTTTGTGAAAATTGTGAGAATTGTGCGTAAAAACATAAGGATAAAGGGGACTAAAAAATAAGCTCATTAATTGATATGAAAAATCTACCTGAAAAAGTATTTTTTTGAAAAGCACCAAATTTAAACTTCTTAAAAAGTTGTACTTTAGCTTCCAAAACAACCATTTCTATGAAAAAAATACTTTTAAATTTTACAGTCAAACATTTATTTTTTAAAAAAATAACTTTTGCAGTAAAAAAAAGGTGCTTATTTACTCTCTAAATGCTAAAACAAACAAGCACTAAGATTACTGGATGACATATCCACAAAGAGAATAACTTAAAGAGGCAATAACTATCAACCTTCTAATTGGGTTGAGTCGTAAAGTCAAAGCTATTTTTAAAAAATGTCTAAGCCTAAGGGTGGCCAAAAAAGGCCTAACATGTTTGACTCAGCCCAAAGTTAATAAGACTGGACTTAGTTGACTAGGTTTTGTGTTGAGCTTGAGTTCAGGCTATTCGATTTAGCCCGATATGACCTAAAGCTTAAAAATTTCATTCAAAATGAAATCATTTTGAATTTTTTAAAAATAAAATAAATAAATTTAATCAAGCTTCGAGCTAGACTTGAGCTTAGAGCCTCTTAGGCCTGGGGGTGCCCAAATCAATTGTTAAGCCTATCTAAATTTGACTCGAGTTAAATTTATTAACTTCGAGTCAAGTTGGATTAATATTTCCATTCCTATATTATGTACCATGGGAGGTTAGATATGACATCAAATAACGATTAAGTGTTAAAATATATGATTAAATTGGTAGTGATATTAGACAAGAGACATATGAAGTTAGCTTACATTAAGATGAGCGAAGTCTAGAAAATAAATATACCAATTCACTTTTATAGTCAACTAAGTACTGTTTACTATCTTAATTGTTATGTGTAGGACTATAACAATAAGGTAATGTAAAAGAAAATATGAAGTTTAGATAAATACCTGTAAGTCTAAGCAAACATTAGAAGTACATTCAATTATTCGATCAGTCTATCTTAATTTGTTAAGCCATTGTTAGTTAGCCAAGTTATATGACACTTTAAGTACACTGTCTCAACTTATATTCAATATTCTCTCCTATATTTCCAATCTTAGAGAAAGAGGGGAGGAGTTTTAGAGAGAGAGACAGATTCTTGGAATCTGGATCATAAGGAAATGTAGAGAAGTTTGCATGTATCTCAACAAATCTTGAAGAACCTTGGAGGTTTGGGTAAGAAAATGGAATAATTAGTTGTATAACATGTATCTTAACGTTGACTTTGTGTTATTCTTACTTTTATCCTTTGTTTAATTTTGGGAAAGTTAGATTTTGAGGAGTTGTTATTTATTTTGATTGGTAATGAGATTTATTCTTGAACTATGTGATGTTTGGGTGTGATTATGTTTTGTAAGATGAGGGATGATGAAATTTATGTCATTGATGATTGGAGTATGTGTCACGTGTTAGATTATTGTTTTTTGACAAGTGTATTATAAATTTTATATTATGTTTTTGTAATTTTAGTGTATTTTTTACATGATTTACAAGGATTTAAACAAAAGATTTTGATACATTTGTGCATTAATGTAATGAGAATAGGATTTACAATTTGAATAATAAGTCGGGTTATAAATTTCTTACATAATGACGGTATGAAATAAATGCAATCTTTGGGTTATGTTCATTGATTTTAGTATTTGGTGACTTTTGGACATTATATCACTATAGAAAAAGGTGCTTTAAGTAATAGACAAAAGCTTAGTTATAAGTACAATTATCGTTGCCTTTTTATTAAGACAACAGAATTCGTATCGTTACAAGAAGTGGCACTGCAATAAGTATAAGGAAACAAAATTTTTTGATTAGGCAACAAAATAAAAAAATGTTTCTTTAAGTTTTAACTAAGGCAACACATTAGTTTCAAACTATAACAACAATATTAAATAGATATTGCAATGCTTTAAGCCTTTTTAGGCAACAATGTTAAATAGATAAGAAAATAAAGTGAAATTTTTAGGCAACAATTTGTAATAATAAAACCAACAATATATTCTTTCATTGCTAATAATATTTAAAGTAAAAATAAAATTTTATTATCACATAGATGACATCCAAATATACATTAAAAGCAATATGTAAATATTAAGGTACATGTTAATTGCGTACATACTATCAAATATAAACAACCAAAAACCTACATTTATATATAATATATAGTCCATTAGGGCTTGTAAAATTTCACATTTAACATATTCAAAATACAAAAAGAAATTACATGTACTTTTATTGTTACGAAATACAAAAGCAAATTCTACAGATCCTTTTTTCGATATTGGCCATAAAAAATCACCCGCTTCACTGCAATTTCTAAACGATCAACAAATGAAGGGAACTGAAGGTGCCTTAACATTATGACAAATGAGAGAAGCAGCACTACTAGTTTTATCAAGAATAGTATATTTCAACAACATCTACCTTCACATGTCCTTCACAACAAAGTAGTCACTAAGATCATTTGCATCATATCTGGTTGGGTCGGTCGTGCTAGGCCCAAGCTCAGGCCCAAACATAGACGGCCCATTCATAAATAGTGGCTACTCACTTGAAATGAAAGACCTAAACCTAGCAGGTATTTGTCAGATATAAATTGATTACCTCATCATGAGAAAGGTACGACTTTCGAGAACCCTAATTCATTATTCACTAGCCTCTAAAACTCTACCAAAAAGACTAACTTGAACGTCGGAGGGGCCTGCCGGCTATCAACCCCCGCCGTGCCTTGTGCTGTTTTACAGGTATCCTCTTGCTAAAGACAACCAATCTCATGGATCCAAACAGTAGCGTCCTGCCTCACTAGAATCAGGCAGAACCATAACGTATATCTTAAAACTTTAATTTCAAATACTCCACAAAGATTAATAGCAAGATAAAATAATGGATATATAATTTTTTAATCTAACTTTTGATAACTCTTCTCAAATATAACCTATGTCTTAGAAATTTGGTTCACTAACTTAGAATTAACTATACTAAACAAGGTGAGTTTCACTCATAACAAAATAAATGTAAGAAAGCAAGCAATCAATTATATGTCATGACAACTCTATGAGATTAGGACTTCAATCATATATTCGGTTACTCCCATTAGTTTATTCGAAATAATGGCCTTCACTACTATTTGGAAAGATTAATCCTTCTAGTGGGCTAGGATCCCATCCAAGTATAGTTGATCTTGAGTTTGCTCAACAAACCATCTAAACTTAAATTAGGTAGATAACAACTTTATCAATCACATCTCATGTGCCTAAATCCATTAGCTGAAAACTCTTGCCAAAATGTATCTAATATGTTATTCCTAAACCTATCTTTAAATTAATGTGGTCATGAGTTTGGTCATCCAAATCACACAAATTTAGTTAAGTAGAACCCTATGTCATAAGACTAAACATGTTTGGGTTAAAGCGGCTTTGAGTTTGCTCAACAAGCATACAATAAATAGAACTCTAGTATATTCTTATAATAACGGAAGGCAACAATCATGTTCTCAACTTACAATTAATATTTTAATCAGGGATTTTAACTTTATATGTCTCATCAAACATAAAATTGCATGTAAAATATCATATATATAAAACAAATAATTTTGTTTTTGTTTTGATTCAATTTTGCATTTTATATATTTATATATGGATTATGAAATCATATTTTGATTATGTTTTAGCATGAATAGTAAGTGTTGCATGGAATCCTAGAGGTACGTGCTTATAGAACTTTTAACTTAAAGTTAAATATAATAATACAATTTATAAAACAAGCTCATGCATTCAAAGTGTTTTGATTAGAAAAATATTTTAATCATTCAATATGAGGATAGGAATTGTATCTTTTTAAAAAGGTTATGATATAACTTTTTTATTTCTAATAGCCCAGAACACTAAGGTTCATAATTAACTCAAACTGAATTTACATATTAGAACATTTACAATGATTTGACATTTGTATCTTATTTACTAATTGATTTTTTAATTACTATTCATTGCTTTGTTTTGTTATCATAGATTTATAATTTTAATTTGCAACTTATTTTAAAGTCAATCTATTGTTTTATTGGTTTAGATAATAAAAGAACAATTGGTATTAATATACATAGCTCTTTTAGGATAGTCACCTGTATTCACTAAGCTAAACTGTAAGAATAATAGGTCCGCTTACCTAGTGATCTTTAGTATGGTTTGAATAATATACATCTAATTTTTATGTCATTATTGTTGTCTAGGATATCAGGAACATTTTATTTTTATTAATCTAATCAATTTTTTCTTTTTTCCATTTATATATTTTCTTAGAAGTTTCTTTCTTGATGTTATGTTTGTTTATCGAATTTAAGGATTTAAGTACTTTTAATTTATGATCAAATGTAGTTATGGAATACTATTTAATATAGATTTTGATCAAATGTAGTTATGGAATACTATTTAATATAGATTTAGAAGTTAAAAAGACCTTCAATATTCTAGGGTGAGAAACTTAGAAGTTATAAGGTTACAACTACCAAACATAATAGCAGCACATGGAGGATAATGTAATATGGGGAATATTAATAAACCATCACCTATAGGAGATATAATCTAGTATTACTAGGTGAAGAGTAGAGGACAATAATTTTGACATCAAACCTAAAAAGATTTAGAAGGTAACTTTTATTGTTTAATAAGTTGCTAGATGAGGATCGAAATGAAAATATTGCAACCTTTCTAGAGATTTGCGATACAATAAAAATAATTCAATATTTAGAAGATGCTATTTGTTGAGCAAGTATTAATCTTATAAAACCTTAATATTTCACAAGTGCATACGTCGTGGCATAGTATATAAGGTGTCAATCCTATAAAGAATTAATGAACATATCGAATCCTAATTTTTCTAAGGCCTAAAAGTGTAATTAAAATGAAAATAAAAACTTAACAAAAAAGTAAACACCACCAATTGACAATTGAGATTCAAACAAGAAAGATTAACAAATTATGAGAAAAGGGATTTATCCTATCATCAATGCTAACTTAGTCACTTTTGTGTTAATGCAATGT
>JAOTIZ010028267.1:0-20621 GCA_027123425.1 Erythroxylum panamense | reverse complement strand
ACGTGCATCATTGGATACTTATGATTGAAGAAATTGTGATATTGTGTATATTATTTGTTATAGAGGAGCAACTGGAATGTCAAACTCCAGATGTTGTTGGATCTTCCAGGCATTAGCTTCGAAAGAAACTTGTGAGTAACCTAGACAGTCTCACTTAATTACTTGTTTGCTTAGATTATATTTTAAATAATGAATGAATGAGGTTTGATTGTGGATTCTGGACAAAAGGTCCGATGACTGTGAAATATGGATTGGGTTATTGATGTGCGGCTTGAATGTGAATGTGAGGACCTAAATGCTTAGAATGTGATTGATTGCAGTACATGCATTCCATACAAGAATGTATGAAATATAATGGCAGTTGTGACCAGAGTAGCCAACAATCAGAGCTTAAAGCTCAACGTTTGGAAATCAGCCTCGAGCTCAAAAATGTTTCAGATCCTCTGGCTCAACGTATAATGAGCCCTGTATCCTCTTCGGATAAGGGACAGTTATTAATGAGCCCGGTATCTAAAATAGATACGGGACAGTTTAGGCACTCGATCACAACAACTTAATAATTGGAAAAGAGTCTCATTAATATTTCATATGCATTTGGTTATGTATGCTTGATTGATGGAAATGCATAATTTGCTTCTGTTTAAGTGAAAATGTGATACTTATGTAGAATGCAAAGTTGTGAAATAATTGTTATGTGAATTAATGTCTTGCATGAATTGAGTGAACCATCGATGATGGTTACCTCATTGAGTTCGCAAAACTCACCAAAATTACAACGCTATCTTTTCAGGACCGAGAGACGACCCTAACTACTGAGAGGCTCCACTACCATATAGATTGTGCTTTAACAAGTGAAGTCATGGCTCAAAGGTCGGTCATCTGGGATTTTTGGATGACTTGGATAGATTTGATGTATTTTCCTCTTTCATGTAGTACTTTTGTACTAGGTTTTGTTAATGTACATGTAGAAGAAGTTAAAAGACAATGTAGACTCTGTTCTTTGAGATATGTGAACGAGGAAAAAGTTGGTTTTAAAATTTTGTGATTTTCTATTGATGCTTATTAAGTGATGGATGCTATGATGCCATATGAAGTGAAAGTAATGATCGAACGTAGCTCGCCCTTATCGTAGGATATGTACCGGAATGATCTCCGGGCGTCCCGGTGAATACCTTGCAGTAAGGGGGTGCTACAGTCCTTATGTAAGTTTGATGACCAAATAGAGTCTAGAGATCTTTACAAGAAGCTCAGTTTAACAAGCAACCCGGATGATATTTATGCGTGACTGCTCTTTAGTGATGATCAAGCATATTGTGTCTTTGATACTTGTTAGAGCTTTAGGAATAGGTTGTTATTAATGTTTGTTATTAATACGCCTCTGTCTCTCTTTAGGTACCTTAAAACAGGGAACCCAAATTAGGAGTGCTCCCTTTTTCTAAAATTTTTTAGAGACGGATTAAAGTCGCCAGGAAACCACTAGCCTCCTACTACATTTCTTCTCCATTTGAGTAATAATCACTAGCTCTCTTATGCTTGCAATTGTGAGTTCAGTAAGAGATGTTTAACTTCCACTATAAGAAAATTACTAATTAGCGTTGAAAAATTACCAGCAGAAAAAACTGTAGTAAGTTACCGATGAAACATCATGTTCCATTGGTAACATTGTTGAGAAAATTCCATTTTATGACAGACAAAATATCCATCAATAAATATGGAGGGAAATTATCCCAGTAATTTTTTTGATAGAATATAGTGACAGATGGAAAATGCCAATCGGTAAAGTAAGAGAGAATGCTTAATGGCATAACCAAGTGTCAGAGTGTATTGACAGAAAACATTTATGTCGATAAAATACTTACGGAATTGTTATTTCATATGAAAAATTGAAACATATAGGTCATCATTAGGCTTGGCTTTAACAATTTTAATAAAACGAAAACGTCGTTTGATAGAGAGAAAAGGTAAATGATGTTATAGAGGGTTCGAAGTACCCTAACTACAAAGCTATAGCTTTAAGTTCAAGTGGTATCAGAGTCTCATGTATGGGCTTAGTGCAACCCCATGTCTCGTGTTCAAGTCCTAGCACAACCACTGGTTCCGATTTCACGTGGAAAGGCATGTAATGAAGCGTGGTGGTTATTGAGAGTTTGAAGTACCCTAACTACAAGCTATAGCTTTTAGTTCAAGGATTTAAGTAATTTGGTTGTGGCCTACCTTCAACTCGAGTTTTAGGTAGTAAAGTGGTATTAGAGCTCAGGTATGGGCCTGAGGCTTAGCCCCATGCCGCGTTCAATTTCCAGCACAACGAACTGGGTTGTCTCAGCAGATGCGTGAGGTAGCAAAGTAGTTATAGAGGGTTCGAAATACCCTGACTACAAGCTATAGCTTTTAATTCAAGTAGTATTAGAGCTCCAGGTATGGGCCTAGTGCAGCCGCCACGTCTCGTGTTCGAGTTGCAACATAACCACTGCTTCCAAACCGCCTTGAAGTTGTGTAGAAGCGTGGTGGGTTATAGAGGTTTCAAAGTACCCTGACTACAAACTATAGCTTTTAGTTCAAATTTTGGTCGGCTGGCACTACATCCTTTTGTCTGCTTCCTTTATTCTTCTATTATTGTGTCAATGGAGCCGCTGTCATCCCTGTCGTTGGTAGATGAGGTTCGTGCTGAGGATGGCTACTGAATTGCTGACAAATAACCTGTTTCCATTGGTCTGATAAATCCTGAAAAATGCCTTAGATAGTTGAAAAGGGTTGTTCAAATTGTGTAATAATCTAAAGAGCTTATGTTGATATTGGTGCTTTATATGCAGAGATCATGATGATGTTTGGTCCTTTGTAATTAACTTTAATTATTGATTCAGCATTAATTCTTAAGCATTGTTGATATACTCCCTCTAAGCAATTGAGATTGAGTTGATTGATTAAATCCTAATGAAAAGTATGTCGAGGTGGTTCATTAATAGGAGGGTACATCCTGTTGCTAATTCCAATATAAAGGAATGCAATTCATGATACTTTGATTTCTACATCCTTGATAGTATCTGTTTCCTTAAAAATAGGGTAATTGTTGAATACTTTGATAAATATTTCTCGTTCCTTCACAAAACTTTCTTGATAATTTTTAATTGCCTAGACAAACCCCGTAGGGAATTCTACCAGAATGTTTAATTTGGTTAAATAAATAATGTCAACGAGTCCATATTGGTATAATAGATAAGTGGTCATTGGGTTTGCTTTGGGAAAGATGATTGCTTTTGGACCATATTTGCCTCAATTTTTTTGGATAATACTGAAAAATCTTTTGTTCTTCCTTCCAATCATTCAGTGCTTGGAAACATTCACTGACTGCTTTTACCTGTCCACCTCAGAAACATTTTCAATGGAATGTATTACCCTTTGGACTTAAATAAGCCCCTAGTATTTATCAACGATATATGGATAATAATCTTGAAGGATTAGAAGAATTTACTCTAGCTTATATTGATGATATTATAATCTTCTCAAATATAGATAAAGAAGATCATTAAAAAAAGTAAAAATAGTTCTTTAACGCTATCAAGAAAAAGGATTAATCTTAAGTAAGAAGAAAGTAAAATTAGCTTAACAAAATATTGAATTGTATTTTCATGTAATCGTAATTTCCAATATCCTGACTTTGCATCTAATGTAATGAACCAATTATGTCCTTTTAATTTATTAATAATATAATCTTTTCGAGGTAATTTATATGCATCACCTATAGTGGCTTCATTTAATTTTTTATAGTTAATTACCATTCGTCTTTTTCCTCTTTTTTCCTCAGAATGATTATTTACGTAAAAAGCAGGGGCTGAATGTTTACTAGTACTCAGGGAGATTAACTTTTTATCTAAAAGTTAGATACATTCAGTAATAAATTCTTGAACATCTTGTTGAGTAAAAGGATTATTGTTTCGAATGTTGATTTCTTGAGTGGGATCTTTTAATTTTATTTCAATAAGTTGAGTATTATGATTTTTAAATGGGTCGAGTGGATTTTCACTAAAAACTTTTTCTAATAATGTTTCGATTTCGGTTTGAATAGACATATTATTGAGAAGATAGAATTGTAAGTAATCTAATTTATTAGTTAAAATTTTTAATTTATGATAATAAGTAGTATGATAGATAGGGATTTTAAGAATAATTGCTTTTTGGTTTAACGATTTTATTATTAGTGTTTTTAAAGTTATAAAGTATATATATTGACAAAAGGGATAGTATAATTTTAAGAAATTATTACCTAATATTTATGGTAATCCTAATTCTTGCTGATAAATAGATGGGACTATAAAGGTATAATTTTCAATTAGGATATTACTATAGTAGCTTACATACCAAATTGATTTTATACATCCATCTACTATTCTAATTTAAAGTGGTTTTTCTAATTTTTTCCATTTAGTTAATAATTGTTTTGATGCTATACAAATAGTAGCTCCTATGTCTATATATGTATTTATTTGTTTATTCTGAATAATTACTTGAATAAAGGTTATATTTGAATTCAGGTGATGATTCCGATTTTTGGGATTCATAGAGGTAAAGAGATGATATTGTTGAATTAGTTTCAAAGTCTAATTCGATTGGTTCTAAATTTTCTTGAAATGCTGCATTTAATATATTAATTTTTCTTTATATTTATTTTGGTTTTTCTTTGGATAATTATTTGCATAATGTACTTCTTCTTTACATAACCAACATTTACAGGATTTTTTCTTTTGAGGACAATATTGTTTTTAGGTTTAAATTGTCTATAGTTTTTGCGTCTAAAAAACTTTTTATGAGATTTGAATGGTTGTTTATATTTTGGAGAATATTTTTTCTATTAATATCGTCTAGTTCTAAAGGGTGCATGTTTTGTTTTAAGGTGCCTATAGGATGAAAAATTACAACCATATTGTTGTGGTACTTTGGCATATTTTGAACAACAAAGTTGAATATCTTTATGTCGTAAATTTTTATGTAATTTTGCTTCTAAACATTTTTGCACTAAAAGTTTTTTAGTAATAGCAGTGGCGCCACCTAAATTATATGCTACTATATTTTTGCTATTTTTGTCTTGAAATTGTTCTCCTACTTTTTGGTTAATAGGATAAGGAAGTTTTTGGATAAAAATTTGAATATACATTTCTTGTTCTTCTTTAGTTATTGTATAGTAATATTTCTTAAATTCACAAATATATGGTTTTAAATAACAAATATCACAAATTCTCATGTTGTTTAAATGCCATAAAGTATTTCTTCGTTCTTCATTGTCTATTTCTTGTTTACATAAGGCTACATCTCGCCCAATGAATTCTTTTTGTATTTCTTTTAATATGACTTGAAATGTTTCTATATTGTTATTTGTGAGTACATAGTCAGTGGTATTTTTTATTCGTTCTTCATTATCGATTAGAAAATCTAGAACTATTCTAGGTGTTTTATGAGCAATAAAGTTCCATAATACATTTTTATTGTCTAATCCTTCAAATGGTTTTTCTATTTGAATAATTAATTGCAACTTATTAGCCCATTCTAATAATAGTTTTTTCGGGTGCAATTACACAATCTAGATTAAGTATTCCATTAGGTCCTAAGGTTATATGTTTTGGTAAATATTCTGAAGGAAATTTTCTAATTTTACTTCCTTTACAATAACATCCAAACTTATCTAAATTATCAATTTCAACTGGTCTAGTTTCCCATTGATAAACATGTTGTTGTTCTTTTTTTCTTTTTTCTTTGGCATGACTACTTTCAGGTTTATCTTCGTCAGTTTTTCTATCCACATATAATTCTTGATCTGATTCATATCTATAAATAATTTCATCCTTATCAGAAATAGGGTGTAGATTTTCTGTAGGAGAGGGTGCTAAGGAGAGTTTGCTCACTAATTGTGTTATGTCTTCTAATTGCTTTCTTATATCTTTTTCTACATTTTCCATGGTTTAGCTAAAATAGTTATTTGCCTATTACTAGGCTTCGATACCAATTCGGGTATGTTTATTTCGTCAACCAATTTTTCTAGTCTGGTTACTAATTTTTCTAGGTTTTCTTGTATATTGATTATTGTTTCTTTGTTTTGTAAATTATCTTTTACTAATTGTTGTATTATCCTAGTTATATTAGTTTGACTGGTTAAAAGTTTAGTTACTTGAAGTTCCATTTGTACTTGTTTGTCTCGTACTTTGGTAATGTATTGAGTATTTTTAATATGTGAAGTTAATTCGTTTAATTGAATTTTGATCGTAGTTAATTCTTTAGAAACTGATTGTTCAAGGTTGTTATGAGATATAATAGAATCTGTAATTTTAACTGACTGTTCTAAATTTTGTCCAGGTTCTGTAAATCTTAAAGGTTTTTGTAAACGTAATGATTGTGATCTAAAAAGATTGGGTTTATTTGTATAGCTAGACTTTGGGTTTATTTGAATTGGATACTGAATTTTCGGTAAAGTTATTAGTTTTGTTCGTATGTTAGTTCCTACTTTAGCAACATCACTAAATAATTGATCAATATAAATTTTTTTGTATTTCTAAATTCGATGCTATAATGAGAATTGGTTAAAGCATAACTAATTTGATATGTAATGGAAAATGGATATTGTCCTAAATCCATTAGATTTTCTTTATAGAAATTATATGCAATGGTACTGTTTCATCTAGATTATGTAATTTTAAAGGAATGCCTAATTTCAAACGAGCATTAAATTTAATTTTTTCATAGGCTAAATTTCCATTCAATATTCCTATAATTTGGTCATTTAGATTGGTCATTCTTTTGTCAACGATTGCCATTCAGATGGGTGAATCTATTCCTTCTTGAAAAGTAGATTTTAATAAAATTTGTATTGTAGATAAATGAATATAGCCTATTTTATCTTTTTTCTTCTGGTATTTTTTTGTAGTTGTTTAGAGATTTGTTCTTGGTCAACTAAATTGATTCGAATATGTCTATTACATTGATCCATTCTAAAAGGTGTTTCATGAACAATTTTCCCAAAATAAATAATATTTTTTCTATTTATAAAATTTTTAAATAGAGAATATTGGATATCTTATCTGGCTTTTAAGTTTAATTGAGCTTTAGCAATTTGTTTTTGTTTTACATTAGATAATAAATCATTTATATGGAAAGTGCCTATGGATTTGCTTAATTCTAAATTGTCTATCTCTAATATATTTTGATCTTGTTCAGACATTTTCAATAGGTAAGTTGATGTTGATCTAGAAGTGAGTGTAAATAAGTTAACTCTTGAGTATAAAAGTACATAAATTTTGAGCTAATTCTAACTTTTCTTGTATAGGTTTTAATGCATTTGGGTTACTAATTAAAAATTGGACATAATTATATCGATTTTGATTATATTCTTTTTCCTCTTGATATTGTAGAACTAATGGTTAAATATATTGGATATGATGAAAGAGTTGAGTGCAGATTGGACAGCTATTAGGTTCCATTTCTATTAATTATAAATATTTATAATAAATATCTATAAAAGCGTTTTCTATATCATGATAGAGAGGTAAACTTATGTGTTCAGTATGTCTATAATACATATATATTAAAAGATATCAATTAAATTGATGTCTAAAACAGTGCCATAAAAATATATAAAGAGATCGAGAATCTAAATAAGTAAAACAACTAGTTAAAAAGATAAAAAGAGGTGAACAAGCATAAATGATCAAATAGTAAACATAGATAATAATGAAAAAATACATGTGACTATTACTTTCATTAAAAAGTATAACAAGTCTAAGGAATACCTGATTCTAGATGGGTCGTGTAATGTTCTGATAACAGTAAATGAAATTGCTTAAGTTCAGCGTCCTCTTGCACTAAGATGGTTTAATATTCTTGAATGCTTTCATAACATATTTCCATTTGTATTGTAGGGAGTTTGGAATATTAAGGAAATACAAAATTAGATGCATTTTTTTCTTGCTATAAGAATTTGTTTGCTCAAACTTATTTTCTGGTTAGTTAACTCAATATAGTTCCATATTACTTGACAATGGGTATAAGATGATGATGGCATATTGATTAATCTATAAAATAATTAAGTGTTTGGACAGATAAAGATAGAAAAAGATATATATGGCTAAGAATAAAATGGAATAAAATAAAGTTAAAGTGCTTCGAGTTTGAAATAAAAAGATAAGTACTAAATAAATAAACATGTATAATGATTGATGAAACAAAAACATAATTGAAAACATACCTTTTTTGCTATATTCCTTTTGAAAGCCAAAACGCAGGCTTAAGTTTGGAGAGAGCAAGAGGTAGAAATTCAAAGAGTGCTTTTATTTCATATCCCCGAAGGAGGCTACGACCTCTACATTATATAGAAAAGAAAAGAAAAAGGCCAAAAACAGATGGCCGACAAATGAAAAGGAATCTACTTTAAGAAAAGGAAAAGTAAAAGCATAATGTACATACTAGTAGCCAACGAGGCCTAATAATTGTGGCTGGCGGGCCCTACATCCTTTTATCTGGTTCCTTTTGTCTGCTTCCTTTATTCTTCTATTATTGCGTCAATGGAGCCGCTGTCATCCTCGTCGTTGGTAGATGAAGAAGGACAATAATTACATTTGTGCTGAGGATGGCTACAGAGTTGCTGACAAATAGCCTGTTTCAATTGGTCTGATAAATCCTAAAAAATGCTTGGATAGTTGAAAAGGGTTGTTCAAATTGTTTAATAATCTGAAGAGCTTCTGTTGATACTGGTGCTTTATATGTAGAGATCATGATGATGTTTGGTCCTTTATAGTTAACTTTAATTATCGATCCGACATTAATTCTTAAGCATTGTTGATATACTCGCTCTAAGCAATTGAGATTGACTTGATTAATTAAATCCTAATGAAAAGTATGTCGAGGTGGTTCATAAATAGAAGGGTACATCCCTTTGCTAATTCCAATATAAAGGAATGGAATTCGTGATACTTTGATTTATGCATCCTTGATAGTATCTGTCTCCTTAAAAGTAGGGTAACTATTTAATACTTTGACGAATATTTCTCGTTCCTTCGCAAATCTGTCCTGATAATTTTTAATTGCCTGGACAAACCATATAGGGAATTCTGCCAGAATGTTTAATTTGGTTAAATAAATAGTATCAATGAGTCCACTTTGGAAGAATAGATAAGTGGTTATTGGGTCTGCTTCAGAAAAGATGATTGCTTTTGGTCTATATTTTCCTTGGTTTTATGGATAATATTGAAAAATCTTTTGATCTTCCTTCCAATCATTTAATGCTTGGAAACATTCGCAGAACATTTCCGAAGTGATCCTTCTCATTCTTCTTTGATTGCTTTAGTTGGGATTGAATTAATTCGGTCCATGTTGATAGTTTTGCCTAGTGGCTTTATGTTAGAGTCTGGTGCTAATCTTTTTGGAATCTGTTTATATTGTGGTTTCAAGCTAGGTCCTTCTTTAAATTCGGATAAGGCCTTTTCTGCTTCTTGTCTGCTTGGAAAGCTTTTATGTAAAATAGATGACTTTCTTATAATATGTACTGCTACCTTGTGCCATTCGTCGTAGATGCCTACCATAGGTCCATTAAAAATGGCATACACTTTTTCTTCTTTAAAATCTTCTTTGCATTGTCAGGTTGCTAATGGTTTGTATAAAGAGAGTTGAGTAATTTGTTGGGGAGTAATTGGTTGAAGAGTAGGTGGAGTGGTAGTGAAAGTGGTAGTTGTTTGATCAGGAGAGACCTGTTTTTCAAGTAAGGTGATTGTTGATCTAAGTTGGTTAATTTCTTTGGTGACACTGCCTACTTGTTGATGGAGGTCAACCAATTCTACTTCCTTGTTTTTTAATGACTCCTTGAGACTGATTATTGCTGCTCCCATTCTATGGTTAAAAGATCTGCAAGACTATTGTCAGAAGATTTTATGTAAAGAATAAGAAAAGTATATTGATTTAATTCTAATTTCCATATGATTGAACGACCTTGATTATAATTATTTTTGATTTGATATTTAGTAAATCCACATAAATACTTGTAATTTGTTTGAATATTAAATTCAACAGGTAATAGATCAATACGCCATTTTCTCAAAGTTTTGAGACAGGCTAATGCTTCCTTTTCATGTATTGGATACTTCATTTCTAGGATTAAAAGTCCCGTTTATATATTTACAAAGTAAATACTTCTTTTGATTGGGTGGTTGTGCCAAAAGGCATCCTGCCCATGTATTCATACTGGAATCAATTTATACCAGGAGTGTATCCTTAGGAAGGTAATTATATAAAATGGGTAAATCTTTACAGAGTTGTAGTATTTTTCTTTCTTTAGCAAGATTTTTAAAGAAACCTTGATTAGATATATAATTAAGTATACCTAAAAATTGTTGAACATGAGTTCTGTATTTTAGAAAGAATGTTTAGTTGTAATTTTGAAAATCCATTATAGAATTCAATGCCTAAATATTCAATATTTTGTTGAGCTAATTATACTTTCTTCTTACTTAAGATTAATCCTTTCTCTTGACAATGTTGAAGAACTAGTTTTACTTTTTTTTAAATGATTCTCTTTATCTATATTTGAGAATATTATAATATCAAGAATATAAGCTAGAGTAAATTCTTCTAATCCTTCAAGATTATTATCCATAAATCGTTGATAAATACTAGGGGCTTGTTTAAGTCCAAAAGGTAATACATTCCATTGAAAATGTTTCTGAGGTAGAAGAAAAAGTGTATGTCATTTTTAATGGAACTATGGCAGGCATTTATGACGAAAGACACAAGGCAGTAGTACATGTCACAGGAAAGATTCTTAAACATCTTGTTGAATATAAGGAATATTGTTTTGAATGTTGATTTCTTGAGTGGGATCTTTTAATTTTATTTCAATAAGTTAAGTATTATGATTTTTAAATGGGTCGAGTGGATTTTCACTACAAACTTTTTCTAATATTGTTTCTATTTTAGTTTGAATAAACATATTGTTGAGAAGATAGAATTGTAAGTAATCTAATTTATCAGTTAAAAGTTTTAATTTCTGATAATAAGTAGTATGATAGATAGGGATTTTTAAGAATAATTGCTTTTTGGTTTAACGATTTTATTATTGGTGTTGTTAATAAAGCGTAAATATTGACAAAAGGGATTGTATAATTTTAAGAAATTATTACCTAATATTAATGGTAATCCCGATTCTTACTCATAAATAGATGGGACTATAAAGGTATAATTTTTAGTTAGGATATTATTATAGTAGCTTACATACCAAATTGATTTTATAATTCCATCTGCTAATCTAATTTGAAATAGTTTTTCTAATTTCGTCCATTTAGTTAATAATTATTTTGATGCTATACAAATAGTAGGTCCTGTGTTTATAAGCGGTTTTATTCGTCTATTCTGAATAAGTACTTGAATAAAGGTTGTATTCGGATTCAGTTGATGATTCCAATTTTTGGGATCATAGAGATAAAGAGATGATATTGTTGAATTAGTTTCATAGTCTAATTCGATTGGTTCTAAAGTGTATGTCATTTTTAATGGACCTATGGTAGGCATCTATGACGAATGGGAAAAGGCAGTAGTACATATCACAGGAAAGTCATCTATTTTATATAAAAGTTTTCCAAGAAGACAAGAAGCATAAAAGGTCTTATCCGAATTTAAAGGACATAGCCTGAAACCACAATAAAAACAAGTATGTTTATTTTGTCAATCAATTTTTCTAGTTTGGTTACTAATTTCTCTAGGATTTCCTATATATTGATTTTTGTGTCTTTGTTTTGTATATTATCTTTTACTAATTGTTGTATTATCCTAGTTATATTAGTTTGATTGGTTGAAAGTTCTATTACTTGAAGTTCCATTTGTACTTGTTTGTCTCGTACTTCGGTAATGTATTGAGTAACACTAATAGAGTATTTTTAATATGTTTAGTTAATTTGTGTAATTGTTTTTTGATCGTAGCTAATTCTTTAGAAAATGATTGTTAAGAGTTGTTATGAGAAATAATAGGATCTGTAATTTTAACTGACTGTTCTAAATTTTGTCTAGGTTCAGTAAATCTTAAAGGTCTTTGTAAACGTAACGATTGTGATCTAAAAAGATTATTTGTAGAGCTAGACTCAGAAAAGGAGAGTCAAGGAGCTATACTTGGGTTTATTTAAATTGGATACTGAATTTCAGGTAAAGTTCTTAGTTTTGTTCGTATGTTAGTTCCTACTTTAGCAACGTCACTGAATAATTGATCAATATAAATTTTTCCGTATTTCTAAATTCAATGCTATGATGAGAATTGGTTAAAGCATAACTAATTTGATATGTAATGGAAAATGGATATTGTCCTAATTTCATTAGATTTTCTTTATAGAATTTATATACAATGGTTATGGTTTCATGTAGATTACATGATTTTAAAGGAATGCCTAATTTCATACGAGCATTAGATTTAATTTTTTCCATAGGCTAAATTTCCATTCATTATTTCTATGATTTGGTCTTTTAGATTGGTCATTCTTTCGTCAATGATTGCCATTCGGATGGGTGAATCTATTCCTTCTTGAAAAGTTAATTTTAATAAAATTTGTATTGTAGATAAATGAATATAGCCTATTTTATGTCTTTTTTCTTCTGGTATGTTTTGTAGTTGTCTAGAAATTTGTTCTTGGTCAATTAAAATGATTCAAATATGTTCATTACATTGATCTATTCTAATAGGTGTTTCATGAATAATTTTTCCAAAATAAATAATATTTTTCTATTTATAAAATTTTTAAATTGTGAATATTGGATATCTTGTCAGGCTTTTAAGTTTAATTGAGCTTTAGCTATTTTTTTTGTTTTTCATTTGATAATAAAGTGTTTATATGGAAAGTGCCTGTGGATTCGGTTAATTCTAATTTGTCTATCTGTAATATATTTTTATCTTGTTCAGACATTTTTAATGGATAAGTTGATGTTGATCTAGAAGTGAGTGTAAATAAGTTAACTCTTGAGTATAAACAGTATATAATTTTTTAGCTAAGTCTAACTTTTCTTGTATAGGTTTTAATGCATTTGGGTTACTAATTAAAAATTGGACATAATTATATCGATTTTGATTATATTCTTTTTCCTCTTGATATTGTAGAACTAATGGTTCAAGATATTGGATAAGATGAAAAAGTTGGGTGCAGATTGGACAGCTATTGGGTCCATTTCTAATAATTATAAGTATCTATAAAAGTGTTTTGTATATCAGAATAGAAAGGTAAATTGTGTGTTCAGTATGTCTATAATACATATATATTAAGAGATATCGTAACATAGATGAATTAAATTGATGTCTAAAACAGTGCCGTAAAAATATATAAAGAGATCGAGAATCTAAATAAGTAAAACAACTAGTTAAAAAGATAAAAAGAGGTGAACATATATAAATGATCAGATAGTAAACATAGATAATAATGGAAAAAATACATGTGACTATTACTTTCATTAAAAAGTATAACAAGTCTAAGGAATACTTGATTCTAGATGGGTAGTGTAATGTTCTGATAATAGTAAATGAAATTGCTTAAGTTCAGCTTCCTCTTGCGCTAAGATGGTTTAATATTCTTGAATGCTTTCATAACATCTTTCCATTTGTAATGTAGCAGGGTGATCTGCGGTTTGTCTTTGGGTTATCCCTTGGAAACCGAATCAAACTTTTAATTCCAAGGATTGCAATATAGAGTGCAACCTCAGGTCATCTCACTTAATTGGAACCTAATGCAATAGATCTAAGCTAACCTAAATGTCATTAAATGCAACTAAATTAGTTAGGAAGTGGGTTTTGGTTCTTTGAAGAAACTAACAAATTGAACTAATTGAAAAGAAAGTGTGTAAAAAGTATTTTTGGATTTTTGGGAATAAGAAATTGAAAGTTGAAACAATGATCAAATGTGATAAAATCCTCTTGAAAACGAGCCTTGACTATCATAGTTCAAAACAAATCTTTTTGGGAGCGAAAGTCACTAAGTTTTCAAATTATAAACCTTAAAGAACTCTTTAAGTCTAAGGTTTTAATCAATGAACTTCATTTCTTAAAACCTTGTTGAATGCATCTTAGTGTGTGTAATGGGTAAGTTAATGCAAGTGGTCAATTGGGATCAAGCATCATCTCAATAGCAAACACAACTAGGCAGATAAAAGAGAATTAACACAATCACCAAAAAAAACATATATGAGACTTCATATATTAAAGCTCAAAGTTCTACGTCAACAGATCCATAACATAATACATTGTTCAATACTTGATTAAACTATAATCAAGAAAATCCAACTACAGAGCATAAATCCTAACTCAGGGGTTCATAACAATGTAGTTAAACATCAATGAACTACTCCCCTTTGAAGCCCATTGAGCTCAAGTCATCGCTATTCAAGAGGAAATGATACTTAAACAAGCATCACTTCGGGAGCACTCACAACTGTAAACACACCGATAGCATCCATAGCAGCAGCAACATATGATGAAGACGACGATGAAAAATTGAATGGATTGATGGATGAAGGTAGAGAGTGAGAGAGATGAGAGGTATGTATGAGATGAGTGTGGTCGGCTTTCTGTGTAGTGTTTCTCTCTTTTTTTTAACCTAATTTAGCAAGTTTTTAAATATAGGGTCGGTGGGTCGGGTCAAACAGTGAGTGACATTTCCTAAATATGGTTCGGATTTTCGACGGTTCACCTCGGCGATAGGTAAGTTCGCGGCGGTTTACTTTTCCTGAAAGATTTTCCTCTTCACTGGATCCTTCGCCGTGGCGAACGAATTAATCTTCGCCGCAGCGATCTTTTCCCAAAAGTTCTAGCGCCTTGCTGGATCCTTTGCCGCAGTGAACGAATTAATCTTCGCCGCGGAGAACTTTTCCCGAAAGTTCTGCCTATATTTCTTGTTGCTTTGCTGCGGTGACAGATAGTTTGCCACGATGAACTTTCCCTATAATGCTGGTCTCCTGTTGACTTCAATTCAACACATTGACTCGCTTCTCCTTGAGGTTCCTACAATCAACAATAGCAATTTGCAGTATCAATTGTTCTAAAAAAAATTAAGTAGTGTAATTAATACCAATTTGTAACAATTTTCACTATCAAATTGCAAAAAATAAAAGTACACACTCAAGGGTTAATTTAAGCACAAAATCAAGAATTAGGAGTCAAAAAGTATAGTAAAAGCCATGAAAGTGTCGCCAATTTATATAATAAACTTAGACTCAATCAAATTCCCCCACACTTAGACCTTTGTACTCCTGGACAAAGTTTATAAGAGTCCAAAAGACATAAGTGTAAAAGAAAAATTCTAACTATGCTTAAAACAATCATAGGAAATTGGCGAAAATCACTTTCTCATAAATCAATCAAAGCGGACTGAAAGAGTGCTAAGAAGATAAACACTATAAGAATTTTATCCAAGAGATTGAACAAAAGAGATTTCACTCAAGGTAAGGTGTTTGCTCTCATCTCACTTGTGTTTAGGGGTATTTCCACTCTAAAACCTGCTTAGTCCATTCTCTACCATAAGCTTGTGCCAGTTCCACTTCTCCATTACAATAACTATAATTTCAAAAATCAAAAGGACTTTTCAAGGTTTTTAATGCAAGGAAGGTTAGATGAAATGGATGGAATGGAAAAAGAAAGAAAAAGTATGAGTATGTGCACTATAATTATGAAATAGGTGTCAATAGTAAGACAATGTTTTCACAAATGATTTTTTTCAACACATATACATATATATATTTTTTATTTTTATTTTTTATTTTTCTGCCCTTTTTTAAAGAAGAAAATACAAAATAACCTCTTGTCACATAAGGAAATGCAAAATAACTATTGAATCATAAAAAGATGTGTGCATGTACTAAAAAATTATGGCTCAAGGGGCTAGGAATGTATAAGTGTTTTATGGCATTGTGTTTAGGTCAAAGGGTTTTGAAAGAATGCCTCTATCATGTTAACAAAATTCTAGTTCATAAAACTTTGATTAAGAATTGAAACAAGTTTTAGAGAGATGAAACAAGCAGGTGCACACAAGAATTGAAAAATTCAGGCCCAAATATCCTTCCAACAAAGGTAATATCTTAATGAACAATCTCAAGTCTTAAAAACGTAAAGGGCTACTTTGTCAGCAAGCCTTCACCTACTTTGTGTTGAGATCATCAAAATCAAAATTATCCAAATCCGAATGTCATTTAAAGATGGTAAGTATTTTCAAAAACTCAAGAATCACTTTGAAACTTATAAATTCTTTGAGAAACAAAAGTGACAAGAGTCGAATGAGGGAGAATTGTTAAATTGAGGCAATTTTTTTCTTAAAAACAATTAGTTCCTGCAACAGTATGGCGTCGCGGTGAAACCAAAGTTTGTCGTGGTGAATTGTTCAATGCCCAAACACTGCTGTGGTGAAAAACATGCATATGGCTGTAGCGAAGGTATAGTACACTGCAGCAAAAAAACAACAGAAACATAATTTCCACAATCACCAAGTTTAAAAATTATGAACATTATGCATAATTGATTAACACGAACATGTAAATGGCCAAAATGGAGCACAAACAAGAGGTGTAAGATGGGAAAATCTCCCCCACACTTAAACAACACATTGTCCTCAATGAAGAAGAACAAGTAACAGAAATAAGCAAGAAAATGAAAAAGGAAAGTGTCATAACAACAAAATGGAAGGACAAAAAGAATTTTATAGATAAATGGGGTGCAAAAAAGTTGCACATTACAAAAATCAATTGAGTATCCGACTAATGAACTAAAACAAAAAATACATCAAAAAGAAAATATAGGAAGAAACACCCGAACTAGGCCATCTGATGATCATCTACAGTGTCGGAAGGGGTGATCGCAACTGGGCTAGTGCCATCAAGGGGGTCATCTTCCTAAGAAGGAAGCAAGAAATGTAGGTGCATGGCAATCAAGGCATCCATCTGCTGGCAATACCATCAATCTTGCTCCTATCTGGCTACCACCTGGAGAAGAGTCTCCTGAAGGGCAACCACTCGGTGGGCGAGTGCCTATAAGGTAATCAATCGAGGAGGTGTCATAGTGGAAAGATCGTCCTTGCGAAGAAAGGCCTTAGAATGGCGGAGAGCAACATCTAGAAAGGAGGTAGAAGGGATAGGGGTAGGGGTGGAGGCTAGAGTCGGGCTTATTTTAGGCATACATAATGAAATAGAGGGCCGGGTTAAAATAGCTATCATTATTTTATTCTGGAATGTTATGGGCACAGAATAGGTTGGTGATAAGGTAAGGGAAGATTATGAAGTTGGTGAGCTTGGTGGTAGTAATGGAATCACGAAGGGCGGAGGCAATTGCATGAGCTATGTCGACTGGGTGACCAGTAATGAGAAGGTACAAATAAAGGGCTTGTTGTTTGGTTAAATATGCTAGGTGGGTAGTGGGAAGGATGTTGTTGCTCACTAAATGCAGCCAAAGATGAGCCTCGGGGCAGAGATCAGATTGCTTAAGGTAGCAGTGATAAATGCAGGGTTGATGCTATATGGCACCCTCAGGAAAGAGGGTATGAAGGACATCGTCCCAGGGATAATGGTGGATTAGTTGCTCAAAGTGGCAGCGGAAGATAGGAGGAAGGTTATAATGTACGTTGATGCTAGCGACAGTGATGGTGGTAGGGACAATGACATCCCAGAAATTAATTTCCAAGGTGTTGTGAAGGTAGGCATGAGTATAAAAATGATGGACGAATTTGTCATTGCCCTGATCCCTAGGTTGAACTAATCCTATAAGTTGGGAGGTTACAAGTTGGCGAACAAAAGGATTATGGTGTGGAGTCAAGGGAAAGGCTGCTCCCTAATGAACAGCCTAGCGTCGATCTTCTCAACTAGGTCGTTATATTCAGAATCAGCCAGATGAGGAGAATGAGTGGGTGAGTAGGATGGACAAGATGAATGGGAGGAGCTAGAGGAGGTAGGACAAGAAGGGTTCTTAGTTCGAGGCATATTCGTATGGAAAACAAGGAAAAATAGACACAAGGATTAAACAAATTCACCAAAAAAATATTAAAACCTTTGAGCTCGCTGTGTGAAAACTGTACTTCCCACGTTGTGGCGAAGAAAGCCAGTCTGTCGTGCCATGGCAAAATAAGCTTCTTCGCCATGGCGAACTAACCCTAATTGTTAGAAACATAAGCAAATAAAAAGTAAACAAAGGAGGGAGAACCTACGAAGAAGGAGGAGGACGATGCAAACATAAACTACGCAAAAAAGCTTGTTAAAGGAGACTCAGCACAAAGAGAAATGATGCAAGTTCACTCAGATTAGCCACGAAGAAGTTTGAATGAAAGAGATGAAAATGAAAAAGGGAGAAGAGGGTGGTATGTTTAGAAGGATGGGGGTAAGAAATGACAAAAAAGACAGAGGGTAGATGAAAGATTAAAGGAACATCAAAGGTAAAAGAGAAATTTCATGAGGGAATTTTATGCAAAAAGATCTTTTACCGCAACAAAGATATTCGTCGCGGAAAAAGAATTAATGTACGTCACAACCAGGGCTGCATACAGCTATTCACCATGGCAAAAAATTGGTTTCATGTCACGATGAATTTTCTTTAGTTGCATTGTACCATGGCAACTGATGGGCTCATCGCGGCAAAAGGTACCATAATGTGGCAAATTTTTCCGAAAGCATAAAAGAGAAAAGATGTGACAAATTCTAACAGATACTCAGCTCATTCGCAAGTCCTTAACCAAAACAATACAACATGCAATTCACCATCTACACCAGTTTCCTTTATCATAAGAGATGTGTCATGAATCCACTAAAATGTAGAATTCAAAGGGAGGATGAATTATTAAAACAGAACAACTAAACCTAATTCTGACTCAAAACTAAACCTAATCCTACTGATTAAGTTTCTCCCCCAGACTTAGCTAACATACTCATGCATAACAATGTCCTCGTGTCTTTAATCAATATGCAGAAGTACATTGTGAGTGAAAGAAGAGAAACAACCTATTGCTTAAGGTAGGTCCTTCAACTCTTGTGGGACATTTGGCTCATAGCCATGCTATGGTGAGGTAACTCGACTACTTTCTAGTTCCGTGATATCGTCTACACTCTATAGTTCACCTGAAACATCAACAAAAAATACTTTCTCTAAGGAATCATTAGTCAATGGGTTCATTTCTTGTTTGAACTCAATGCATGCATCATCAACAACAACATCAAGCATGTTCACTACTAGGAGTGAATAGTCCTCATGGGGGTGTTTCATAGCTTCATACATATTAAATCTCACCTGTTGATCCCCCACCTCCATAGTGATCTTACCCTCCTTCATCCTAGTTATAGTACTAGCAGTCCTTAAAAAGGGTTGACCTAGAATAAAGGAAATATCCTGCACAACTTCAGAAGACATGTCAAGCACATAGAAATTAGCTGGAGAAACCAAACCCATAACCTAAACCAAAATGTCTTCTATAATTCCCACTAGATGCCTAAATGATCTATCAGCTAGTTATAACACTACAGATGTAGGATTTAGACTCTTAACTCCTAATGATTGATAGATAGACCTAGGCATCACAATAATTGCTGCTCCCAAATCTAACAAGGCTCTTCCTATGGT
Source organism: Erythroxylum panamense (assembly GCA_027123425.1). Classification (NCBI taxonomy): domain Eukaryota; kingdom Viridiplantae; phylum Streptophyta; class Magnoliopsida; order Malpighiales; family Erythroxylaceae; genus Erythroxylum; species Erythroxylum panamense. The sequence continues at coordinate 1,036 of JAOTIZ010028267.1, read as the reverse complement.
AACTTTCCTGATTATGCATGGAATGGTGAAAGATCCAAGGTCTTGACACTTTACAGGTATTTATGGTTTGAATAGGGCAGACACATTCGAGCTCACTTGGACTCTCTCATTAAGCCTAAACTTCCTCGTGTTTGTGCACAAGTCCTTAAGATATTTAGCATAAGTCGGAACTCTTTTCACTAAATCAAGCAAGGGAACGTTGACTTCAACTTTTCCAAACAAATCAATTATATCTTTTTCATGCTTAATGTCAGTCATACGCTTACTTATCAAATATGAATTAGGAAAACGAAGGTCTTAAAGATCTACCTCCTTACCTTGAGCTTCATGATTGTTTGATTCCCCATGCTCATGGGTTGGTGTTTTCTCCTGCACTCTCTGAAGTAGCTCCTTTGTTCTTTGATTGAGACTTGCTTCTGTTCAAAAGTGATTCTTCCTTAGAGCTCTTAGATCTCTTATTATTATTTGGTCGTAAAGGCAATTCTCCACCATCAACCTCTTCATTACATTCTTCTTCTTCCTGATGATTAAACCTCACTTGTTTCCCACTTCGGAAAGCAATTGCATTTAAGCTTTTTGGATTCATCACAATGTTGGAATGAATTGTTCCACCGCTTCTTGCTTGGTTTTCGTTCATGTTGTTGAACAATTGAGTGACATAAGAGTTGATATTTTCTACTTTCATCTCCCATTGCTCCATTCTTTTCTCCAAAGCATTAAACCGAGCAGCGATTTTAGTGTAATCATGTTAAATGAGAGTGGCTATTGCAAACAAATGGAGCCGACATCCGAGAACACTCACAAACACATAAACACATTCGCGTTGGGAACCTAGACTATCCAAATCCGGTATAAATTTTTTTTTTCTTTAATTCATTCCTTTTCTCTTTACTCATTCACATTCAAATCATAATCAATCCATACAATTTCCATTTTGGAAATTTATCCTCATATAACAGTCAATTCATATAATTTGTCTTAATCACACAAATCTCATCTTTACCAAACTAACTTCTTAATTCTTATTCTTATCTTA
>JAOTIZ010028151.1:0-20771 GCA_027123425.1 Erythroxylum panamense | reverse complement strand
TTGATTGAATTTAGGTTTGGGAACAATCATTGAAACGGAGGTGATCTAGACATTGATTCTAGGTTGTTGCCGTATCAGTTTGATATATGTTTATCTGTTTATTTGATTGTTTAGTATGTGCTTTTGGCAGAATTGGGTTAGTTTGTGAATTATTTGTGTTTAAGTGTTTTTAAGGGTTAATACAAGCATTTGAGCTTAATTATTATGTCTCTGAGGTACCTTAATGTATTTGTTAGTGTTTCAGGGTCAACAACAAAGAATGGAGAAGTTTTGGAGAGACTTAAATCAAAACAATAGCCCACGATCATGGTCTATCTGCCACGATCGTGAAAAAAGCAAGATTATGGTGAAATCGTTACGATCGTGATAGAAGCATAAGACTTGGCCCACAATTGTGGCCTACTTGCCACGATCGTGACAGAAAGCTTACAAGTGGCCTACGATCGTGGCATGCATTAGACAAATGCGCAGACACACCGAAAAGTCAAGTTTTAAGGGATTTTTTAGACCTTTCAACCCCAAAAAACCCTAGGGCTACCCAGAACACATTAAGTATATAAAGAATGAGATAAAAGAGATAAGAGAGCTTTATGCATCAGTCATCATTAAGAAACCCTAAGGAGAGTTCATTGAGAGATTGAGAAAGATACGAAGGAAGAGAGATATGGAGAAGAAACCGATGCGAAGCACTTCCCATAATAGGAGGTTTCCTAATGTTGCTACCTTCATCATCTGTTCAGATCTGGTTTCCAATGTATTTCAATTTTATTTGTGTATAGAATTGGGATGGCTATTAAGATAGGATTTTATGAATGTTGAGGAATGTCTAAACTCACCTTTGGGTTATTTTTATTTTTGATTCAATAAAAATTGGATTGTTTATTTTATTTGGATTCATTGTGATTGATTTCTATAGTTACATAATTTGGTGATAGACTAAGAGTGTGAATCGAATGAAAAATAATTAAATTGGGCTAACGAGAGTTAGGTGATTTAATAAGAATGAGAAATCTATCAAATCGGTAATTGTGTGAGGAGATATCTCACATAAGTTCCCGGGAGTCTATTGGAAAACTTCAAATCTAATTAGGGGTTGGATAAATTGTGAATTGAAAAATTGTAATTTTCCATAATCTAATTAGAGTTTATAATTTAGGGTTATGGCTTAAAACTCGAGAGAAAGTAATCAACCTTAAGATCATCCAAGACTAATAATTAGATTAGTGTTGAAGATAAGTAAATATTGGCCTTTCTCTTAATTGGTAGTTCCTTAGGTTGATTCTTGATGTGTGTGTTGCAATTTACTGAATTTGTTAATATTTTGTGATTAATTCTTGAATTGAGTTGTTTGATTAAATCAATTGATTGAATTGCATCATTGTTTTAGTTTAAATAAATTTGGATTTCTGCAATTAGTTTAGGCCTTAAATTTTAGGATTAGATTAACTCTCCTAGTGGGATCGACACCTTAGGTACTATGCGAACGATCCGTACGATTGTGAAATATCAAGATTACAATATTAAAACTATACATATTGAAAAATCGAGATGCACAATGCACCCTGAAAACCTATTTAAAAGAAAATGTAGCCTAGTTTGCTCCAAAGTCAGTAAGTTCATTTAAACCAATAGTTGTGTTATACCATCCTATTTTCAAGGTTCAAGCTGTCTTGTCTTCACTAACCTACTTTCCTACTTCCTTAATTCCTCAAAAGTTAACAAAATCATATAGATATAGATTTGGCAACTTAATAAGAAAGATCATGCTTAAACCTATGAACAACACCTCAAACTTTTGTCAGTTGGTATAATCTATTTTAGTCTTCCTCTAATCTTCCTAAAGTAGATTTCATATTATAGATTGTTACAATAGGAAACTTGAGCACCAAACATAAACTTTAATATGATACATTCTCCAAATTATGTTGTATGTTATGCAATAAACAACTTAAAAGATATAGATTACCGATTCTTTAAATATGGTTTTTTTTAAAGTAAACATAGCTTCTAATGTTACAAATATATGGATCCATTATATAACTCCTAATTAGAAATAGATTATAATATGGGCTACTTTAGTCAAATTGAATTGTGTAATAGAAACCAAGCTCTTTGTAGTAACTCTAAGTGTATTAGTATATATAACTTATAAAGAAAGGAATAATATGATGTCTAGAAAGGAATAATAGAATATTTAAAGGAAAAAAATAGGACCTTAGCTCCTTTTGTAGCTGATAGTTATAGGTTGTATGATGTTTTAGTAGGAAATTTAGTATATTTTTAGTTGTTAATTAAGTGATTTATGTATGTTTAGGTTTAGAATTGTGTTAGTTGGTTAAATATTTATGTTCTGAGTGTTATGTAGGTTACAACATGCTATTGACCTTTAATTTTGTGTGTTTGATATGCTTTGATGTGTTTGTTAGTGTTTAAGATTAGATATCAAAGAGCAAAGAAGATTTGGATGAAGCCCGACAGAAGACCCAAGGCCACAATCGTGGCCTACGTGATGACAAACATGGACCAGTCTCCTAAACTTAATTTTTCACGAGTTATTTTAGACTTTTGGGCTTAGTTAAAACCTAGTTTTTACCCTAATTAGTAAAGGACTATAAAAGACAAGAGAAATGACCTAAATGAGGGAAGCCTCTATTTGCCATCTTGAGAAAGAGCACAAGGACGAGAGAGAGGAGAGAAGAGAAGGTGAGTTTCAGCCAGCTGCTATCTGACCACTCCAACCCATCCATCTCAAGTTATTTTTCATTTCTTCTTATTATTCATCTCATCTTGAAGTATGCTTTTGGGTTTTGAGGATGTTGAATATGTTGTTAAGGATGTTATAAACTCTTTTTAGGATTTGTTCTTGAATCAATATTAATTTTATTGCTTTTGATGTTAATGTGTTAGGTATTGTGATTGTTTTTCATATTTGCATGCCTTAGTAATAAATCGAGAGAGTGAACTGATAGCAAAATGATTAGATTGGGTAATGAGAGTTAAATAATCTAATAGATCCACAAACAATCAAATCGATAATTTATATGGAGAAAGATCTTGTGTGAAGACACAATTGTCTATTAGAATGCTTAAGATCTAATTGGGTTATAGACCGTTTTTATTAATTAAAAGATTGCAATTTTAGTAATTCAATAAGGATTTATGATTTAGGGTTAATGATTATAACTCAAGATAGAGTAATCCACCCTTTGAAATTCTAATACCAATACTGAACTAACTCTAGAGTAATCGAGTTAGCATTAGATGATATGATAAATTCCCCTTTCTCATAATTGGTTAATCTTCCTTGTGTGATTTTCAAGTTGTTAATTGATTATGCTCAATTTTGATTTCTTTGTGCTAATTTGACAATTTCACTTTCAATCTATCTATATTCAACTGCTTAATTTTCTGCTCATTTTTATTTTCATATTAATTACACTTTTAGGCCTTAGACAAATTAGGATTCAATTAGTTCACCAATTCCTCATGGGATCGACACTTTTAATATGATAATTTTATGATTCGTATACTTACAGATATTGAGGGTTTTTATTAGAAATAAAACTTAATCAACAATAGCGAAACTTAGATAAGGGAATTAATAACCTTTAAAGTCAACACCAAGATTATCAGCTCATACTTGGCTCAAAGTTGAAATATCTAGCACTAATTATTTTTCACCACAATATGACATCCCTAAGGTCAATCCTTATGAGACCTCAAAGCCTAAGATCGAGGTAACGTAAGCCTTCATTCACTAGTTCCCTTGTAATAACTTGTATGGAGTTTAATAGAAGAGCCTCTAATACTTGAGTGTTACAGATTTTAATGACTCTGCTTCTTATCTACTAGCACTTTCAAATATCTAGGCTTGATGTCTTAAGTCACTAAATCCATTATTTTAAGAATCCACTAGATTATTTTTAAATAACATACGAACTCAATATGGATAAGTCGTGGCTCCACTCTTACATCTCCTTATAAAGACTTTATTCATTCAATACATTTTATATTCTAAAAAAATTAATTAAATTCAAATTTGTTTGTTGATAAGTAATGGAATTTTGACTAAAATGTCAAAGATGTTTAACTTAAACTGTTATTTAGCAAAAATTATGTAAATTGCAAATTAAAAAAATCAATTGAACCTTTATTTCATAAAGTATTATTTAAACACATTTTAATTTATAAATAAAAACCACTAAAATTTGAAACATAAAATTTTGAAAAAATTCAATAAGCTAAAACATTTAATAAATAAATTAGATATAATGAAATTAAAGGTAGTAAAATCTCAAATATATTCTTATATGCTCTAAAGAAGAATTATAGTACAAGTATGCCCATATTGTAGGGCATATACTATTTTGTGTATGGTCTAGAGATAAATAAGGGTATAGACACACCTATGTTTTAGGCTGTAAAATTGTGCCTATTTTATCTATAGAGAATGCAGAAAAATGCATGTCTATGTCTTAGAAAGTGTAATTGTGCCTATCTTTGAACACAGGAAAAGGCACCCTCATGTTCCAAGTTAAGTACTTTTTTGTATATGCTACATAAAGAAACTTGGGAACAGATACACCAATGTTTCGTTTGTTGTAGTATACATATTTACTCTGACAAGGAAATGGGCATAAACACACTTGTATATTAGGTCACATACTTGTCCTTATTTTCTCCATAAAGCTACATAGGCATAATTACAATTGTCTATAAATTATGGTCTTCTTTATATATGCTCCAAAGAGGTATATGAGCACAAAAATGCACATGTTTCAAGCCATATACTACTCCCTATCTACTTCAAAGAGGAATAGAGGCAATGTCACACTTTTATTACGAACCATATACTATTACCTATCTACTTCATAGAGGAATATGAACGTACTCACACCCTTGTTCCCCACTATGTTTCCTCCCGTCATGCTTCATTTGTAAGCATCCAAGCTATACAAAACCATATTTACTGACGCACAAAAATTTAAAATTAATTAGAGTGGTTGTAAGTGGATGGACAAGTCTTCATTTATAGTTCCATTACATTTTAAGAATAAAATATTATATACAACTTTTGTTTATTTATTTCATAACTCAAAGTTAAGGAACATAGGTTGTTATAAATGCTCTTTCATTCAAATTATTAAACTAAGGGAAATTACAATTCAATTTTGATGATAACAAAGCATAATTACTACTAATAATTTGTTTTTTATGTTTTAAAAGGAAGCAACACGAAATAAAGTCAAGAAATAATTTATGCAGACTAAATACATTCAATTTAAGAAGAAGACCAAAATTAAGGAAAATCAAGGCATAACAAAACTATAATTTTTTCTATAATCTTTCTTGTATCTCCTACTTGATTATTTTAATGCTTTAAGGGCTCTTCATGTATAATCATATCAAGTTTTAAACTTATTACATAAATATTTTCTTTTATGAAGAGAAACAAAAATTTTGATTTAAAAAACACTTTTAATTTTAAAACATTATTTAGAATAATTTTAAAATTTTGTCAAGTTTTGGTAAAAGAATTGAAATTAATTTTTGAAAGAACTTGAAAAAATTTTGGAAATACGTTTGTATACATATTAATGGACTAATGTGTAGGTTTGGTCGATAAATATAGTGTTTCTAGAGATACAAGTCAATTAATGAGTATAGCTAACCAAAATGTTTAGTGTTCTGAAAATTTATATACTATGAGTTTGTATATGATATTGTTTGAAACAATATTTCAACAATGTGGCACCCTGGTAGAACAATATGATGGGTCAGTTAACCAATGTCATTATTACTGGCTATTACAATGGCTAGTTTATATGCATAATGACATTTTGGAGCTAGTATGGGTATAAATTATTGGGAATTTAGATATTGGATACCTTTATGACATTTGGGGGTTATAATAACACTTCTACAAGATTTTTTGAACATTTAAAAGCATTCATTATTGTAAAGTGATTGAGATCCCTTAAGTATTAACTATACAAGCAAGGTTCATATAAGTTCTAAACATTAATTGGGCCTAGTTTTCTTATATTTGGATGTTCAGAAAGCATTGACATTCCTCTACACCCTTTAAGAAAGATTGTACATGTTTTAATCTTTGACAATCAAAGATTTTTATAAGAACTTTTCTTTTTACTTAGTTGATTGAAGAGATCAGTGGAATCAAAAGAGAGACTTAGGATAGTAGATATAGGTAAGCTTTGATTTATCAAACCATTATAAAGTTAATTTATAACTTCTCTTCCCTATACTCTTTGATTGATTAAGTTTGGTTGAATTGTCATAACATTTAATCATTCAATATGAAATATATTAAAGTTCTTTATTAAGTTGTAAATTTTTTCTTAAATTAACTAACACTCAATTCATCCCCCTTTTAGGTGCCAATAGAGACCAATAAAGTGGTTTTAGTATGGGTCTCTTTGTATTTCAATTTTTGATAAAATTATAATAAAATATCTTCACGACATATCTAGGTGCAACTACTCCTTCTCCTATCTAAAAATGCTAAAATATTAGTGGGGGCTCCTTTCTGTAATAGGAATGATTATCTATATTGAAAACTATAAGAAAATTCTTTTTAATATCTAAAAATGTTGAATTATGAGTATTTATTTTAAGTGTTCCATTTATTACTACTATATAAAAAAGTTCACAACCCAAAAGAAGAATCAGATTCTCAAGGCAATATTCTAACTTCCTTGAATGGTAAGGCTTATCATATTCTATTTTATGGTTTAGAAAAAATCAATTCAATAGAGTATATATGTATGAAACAACTCATGATATTTGGCATACTTTAGAAGTTACATATCAAGGAATTGATGGGAATTAAGCATCTTCTATTCAACTATGGATAGTTGTCAGAGATTCATTAAAGGATGTTGGAGGATTGATGACACAAAGTGCATAAAAACAATATCAGCCCTTAATAGTTTAACAGTGGATCTCTATATAAGGAGTGAAGCTTTTCCACTTTTAGAGGATAAAATTAGAACTATTATGTTTATCTAAGTGAAGGAGCAATCTAGAGAATCATAGTTACAGAATGTAATTGATGCCAAACTTTAATAATAATTAACATTGGTCTTGCACTTATTAGTGGAGTGTTAGAGAAGTAGAATTTAATTTGTGTCTAAGTCATTTTTTTAACTGGCTTCAGTCTTCTACTAGTTTTATAGTTCAGAGAATCAAAAGCAAACTGATGCCATAGTTCAACATATATTCATTACTAGATTTATCTTTATCTTAATTTAGTTTTATCTAGGACAAAATCTACACATATTATGGTCCATGAGAAATGTCAGCCTTATACTATTTACAAATAAGGTTATGATATTTTAATAGGAATGTGGTTACTAGACTCTTTAATGCCTTTTAAAACTTTATTATTAAAGGCTTCATACCTATAATATGATTAGGGATGCTTGAAATTATATTATTATTATTTATTAAACCATTAAAGATTTTTCCCCATCTTTTAAAGTTCTCTTACTTAAGTTTTTTAAATAAACTTTGAGCTTATCTAGAATTAGTAGTCGTTTATGCACATCATCAAAGTCCAACTTGAGAAATTTTTTTGACAACTTGTCAAATTTAGGGAATGGTTGGATGAATAAGAGGCCATCATAGTTAGACTATATCATAATCCATCTCTAGTTGTTAGGGAGGTGTTGCCAACTTCTTAGGAGAGCTTAAACTAAAGGATGGTTGAGGAGGAAGATGAAAAAGAATGGACAAACAAGGTGGGGTAGGCTTGGTATAGGCTAAGAAAAGGAGTAAAATAAAAAGGTGAAAAATAGCATAGGAAGTATCAATGTGGTGATACCATCTTGTATAGAGAAGATAGATCTAGATGCATATTTAGAGTGTGAGAATTGAGTAGAGTTAACTTTTTATTGTTATAATTTTTTAGAGATTAAAAAGATTAAATTATTTGTTGAAAATTTTAATGAATATGGTGGATTGGTGGGAACAATAAATTCTCACAACTAAGAGGAACCCAAAGCTTATTATCAAAACGTAGGAGGAGATGATGTTGGTGATGAGCAAGCGATTTACACCAAGTTCCTATTATAGACAGTTCTAACAAAGGTTGTAAATATTAACTCAAGGCTCTAAGAGTCTAGAGAATTGTTACAAAAAGATAAAGGTTACCATGGATAGGGAAAATGTCGATGAATATTAGTTGGTAAAAATGAAATGATTTATTTATAAGTTGAGTCCATAGATCAATATCATGGAGCTACACCATTATATAGAGTTGGAAGATGTAATGCATATGGCTATAAAGTTAAAGAGATAACTGTTAATATTTTTGTTGTGTTTAATATAGTTTCTTCATCAAAAACTAAACCTTTGAGTAAACAAGAGGTTAAAGCTCTAAAGCCTAAGTATGAAGCAACCAAACCAAAAATGTAAGCACCTAGTAGAGAGAATGTTAAAGACAATTTTACATCCATAACTAGGAATTAGGACATCAAGCCTTTCAATCAATTGGGGAGAGAAAATATTGCATCTAAATGTCCTAATAAAAGATGATGGTGATGAAGGAGGATAAAAAATCTATATCCGGTGATGAAGATGAAGTAGGGGATATGATTCCTAGTTTGTGGAATGCTAATGATAATGAGTGCATTGAGAGACCTATGGTGGGAAGAATGTAGATGACTAAGAGGGCATTAAGTATACAAGTAAAGGATGATATGAATATGAAAAAGGAAAACATTTTCTAACTAAATGTGCTATTAAGGATCAAGTATACAAAATGATCATAATAGGAAATTTTGAGTTAATGTGGCCAATTTGGAGTTAGTGGAAAAGTCGTAGTTATTGACTATAAAATAAGATAAACAATACAACCTATAATGGTTAAATGAAAGTGGAAAAGTAAAGATCATAAAGCATATGATGGTTTCTTTTTCTATTGAGGAATAAGAGATAAACACAAATGCAATGGGGTGAGCTTAGTAGTGAGAGTAGGGGATATGAGAGATGCATTATTATCTAAGCACTAGATGGGTTTTCTTATTTATAAAGAATATTTAATTTCTCATGAGGTTGATTGTAATGTAAAGTTGCTTAAAGGTGTTATGTCTCTTTTGTAGAATTTTAAATATCTTTTCTAGGAGGATAAACCGAGTAGAGTATGACCTGTTTGAGGGATTGAGCACTAAATTAACTTCATTTTGGGTGTAAAAGTTTCCAAACATACTAACCTATTAGACAAGTCTAGAGACTAAGAGTTATAAAAGCAAGTATAAGAACTTTTGGTGAAAGGATATATGAGGTAGAGAGATGAGTGGCCTAGCAAAGATGATTTTGTCATATTATATTATTTTAGTATTTTACATGGGCTTTATTTTTAGTTATAAAAGATTAATTCGTTGCGGAAATTAGACAATTTAAAATGAAAAGTAATTATCTATTAAATCAAATATGATTCATCATAGTAGGGAGTTTGATAATGAAAGGTTTAAAGCATTTTGTGGAGATAATGATATCTTTAACAATTTATATACTTTAAGTACCCCTCAATAAATTAGATTTGCTGAAAGAAGAAAAGAAGGCATTATAAGATATGGCTAGGACAGTAAAAAGTGAAAATTGATTGATAATTTTCTGTTATCAATATTGAGTTAACTGCAATTGTTCGGCATAGCTGTAGCTAACACAGGAAAGCATAGGTCAACCACATAAAGATAATAAATGCTAGCAATTACTCTTCTCATACTATCTAGCCTACGAATTGCATATTTGATTTTTAATTAAAATAAAACTAACAATATAAAATAAAATAGGAAACAATAATAAATGCAAAAGACAAGGGAAATTACTTGGAAAACTTAATATCAAAGATTAGTATCTAGGTGATGAATCCCCCTAACATAATTAAATGATTAATCTTTTATCATGCAATTATATTATTGAATATTGGACCATGAAAATTCCCATCTTATGTTATTAACTTTCTATAGATTACTAATAACTAATCCATATGGTGATTATCTAAACTCTTTTTAGTTAAAGTTCCTGGATTGCATTATCAATTTATGAATTACGTTATTAGGTTTGACCCTACTTAAGAGGATTTATGTTGACCTATCTTTAGGTTTATAATCAACTCCTTTCAATTATGGTAAATATATTTATGCACAGGATTTCTCATTCTCCATGTTTTGAAATCAAATCATAATTTAAAAATTCAGATCTATTAGAACATGTATAAAACATATAATTGGATCACAACAAATCAATCAAAATAATTACATTAAATAAAAAATCAAAACATATTGTTATCCCAGTTAGGGTTGATCATCTCGAACTTCTCTGATCCTCCTTTTGACAAGTTACTCTTACAAATATTTTTTATTCTTTGGTATCGATAATAGAGATTCAACAAAGGGTAAGTCATCTTGAAGTTGTTTTAAAGATTAGGGAATCTATCTAACTCTGCATCCAATAGATTTCTCTTCACTCTACTGAGATATGGGATGGTAGGTTGATGTTCCTTGACTCTATCTAGGTATTGTTCACCTTTAGCCTTTGAGTGACTCTCAATAGTTACCCTGATATCTTCCTAGAGCTTTTACTTATTAGTCTAGGTGATTTCCATAATGTGTTCCTTCATATTTGTTTATGTCATGTTTGGAAAACTCCCTTTTGGTCTTTCTGGCACTATCTTTCTAACTGGTTGATTTGAACCTATAAGTTATATATAGATGTATCTGTTTTCTACTTTTCCTTTAATTCTTGAATGAACTCCATTATACTTTTTGAGCTACAATGCTTGTTGTTGGAATCCAGGTGGAGGGTTATTTCTTAGTTAACCTCAATTTCCCTATGAAAAGCTGTGGTGATTCCTCTAACTAGGATTATTAGTGTTACTATATAGATTATTTTAGGGTCTAGGAGCACTCCCTAAATAATCCATATGTTTGGGCTGAACTGATTGACGCTCTTGTCCTTAATACTCTAGCCTGCACACCTCACACTGCATTAGTTGATCTTGTAAAGCCATTATAAGTTTGTCTATCTTCTTGCTCAAGGCTTCCACTTAACTCACCAACTATGCCACTACGTCTACTTTGTATACTCCTAGTAGCCTATTAGTTCGTGCTCTAATGAGCACCACTGATAGTTGTTCATGTCCATATCCTCTATCAAGTCTTAACCCACCTCTAGTGTCTTATTATTAAACATCCCTCCAGTTGTCGCATCTATAGACTGCTTAGTGGCTTTACTCATCCTATTGTAAAATGTTTAGATCTGCATCCATAGTGGTAATCTATAGTGTGGTCATCATCTAAGCATCTCCTTAAATCTCTCCGATGTATCGTATAAGGTTTTACCTTTAGCTTAGGAATATGAGGAGATGTCATTCCTCAGTTTCTCAGTTTTTCTTGGTAGGAATTATTTAAAAGAAAACTTCTTCGTCACTTATTCCCATGTAGTCAATGAAGAGCATGTCATAGTTTTTAACCATAGCTTAGTCTTCTCCTTTAAAGAGAACAAGAATAGTCGCAGTTTGATGGTGTCATTATCATTAGCTCTATTAATTTTAAAAGTGTCGTAGATCTTTAGAAAGTTATAGATGTGTGTGTTGGGATCCTCTTTTTGGAGTTCATCAAATTGGACTGCCTACTACACCATGTAGACGATGCTTAATTTTATCTCAAAATTGTTAGCTTGGATAGTCATTCTCACGATGTTAGACTCTGCACCAGTTAAGTGTGGTCTAACTTAGTTGAACATGATTCTTAATTTAACCACATAAGTCTTCTATTAAGATTCTTATACGTTGTTCTTTGAATCTCTAGATCTATGTTTGCTAGGCTCCCAGATGTGCTCTAGGTTATAAATTGACCAAGAGTTAAAATCTACAAAAAAAAGAAAGAAAAATAAAAAACTAAACGAAGAAAATAATGTAAAACAAAATAAAAAAAATACGATAAATAAAATAAAAATGACTAGAGTAATAAAATTGAGGTTTTCCTCAATAACCTCAAAAACTTGATTGATAATTTTTTTGATATCAATGTTTAATTAACCACAAGTGCATAACGTAATTGTAGCCAACGTAAGCAAGTACGGGTATGAAGACAATAAATACTAGTAATTCCTCTTCTCCTATTATCTAGCCTATGATTTGAATATTTGATTAATTAAAATTAAAACTTAAAATATAAAATAGGAAGCAATAATGAATGCAAAAGATAAAGGAAATTACTTAGAAAACTCAATATCAAAGATTAGTGTCTAGAACCATTGAATGATTAACCTTTTATCATGCAATTATTTTATTGACTCTTGGATCGTAGAAATTCCTATCTTATGTTAGTAACTCTCTTGATACTACTAAAAACCAATCCATAGCATGAATAACTGAAATCTTTCTAGTTAAAGTTCCTAGGATTGCATTATCGATTTATGAAATATGTTATTATGTTTGACCCTAATCGAGAGAATTTATGTTGACCTATTTTTAGGTTTATGATCATCTCCTTTCAATTATAGTAGATCTATTCATACATGGGATTTCTCAATCTCTATATTATGATATTAGATCATGTAATAATATTCTATATCTATTAGAAAATGCATAAAACACATAATTAAATCACCTAAGAATTAGTTGAAAACATTAGGCTATTTTCGTTAATCGAGAGATGGCAAAATCTAGTATTTCGTAATCAATTAGGGTTAAATGATTAGGTGTTGAGAGACAGTAATCCTTGTTTTATTATAGCAACTCAATTGTTAGTTAATTAACTGCTCAATTTTATTTGATTGTTTTAGCTTCTTATTATTCACTTTCATTCAATTCATATTTTTATACCTTAGACAAAGTTAGTTTCACTTAGTTTTAGTTTTAGTTATTTCCTCATGTACATGGTCTGATACATGGGTGTGTAAGAGTCCATTATTCAAAATCTCCAAAATTCACAATTTTACATAGGCTCTTCAAAACTTCATTTTATGTCACATTTTTGTCCGAATTCTTCTCATTTTAGTCCATAAAGGCAATTATAACCTATAAATGCACTTGGAGTGAATTAAGTACCAAATATACAATAAAACTACAAAATTTCTAACAAAAATACATCAAATATGGGTGTATAAATATCACAAAATATGCATTTATCAAATATGTTCTTTTAAAGTACTTTTTGAGCAGAAGCCATAGCAACTGCATATCACATTTCTAATATAGTCCATATAAGACCAACTTTAGAAAGGAACCTTTATGAGCTTTAGCATAGGAATAAGCAAAAGATTAGTTACTTCAAATTTTTGGTTGTCAATGTTAAATATTGAACACTAAAGATAACTTAAGAAAGGTTGATTCTTTAGAGGATGAATGGATTTTACTTAGTTATTCCTTAACTAACAAAGCATATAAAGTGTTTAATAAGAAGAATGTTATTATTAACAAGTCTATGCATTCATTTTTTATTAATATATCCCTCTTTCATCTAAGAAAATTATTTCAGATGATGATGTAGGTTCATCCAAAGATTTAAAGAACTTATCCCTTGAAGAGAATAAGATTGATCATTAAAACAACTTATATGAGCCAAGTGAAAATATTGTTAAACCATGTGAGGGAGATAAGAAGGATGAGGAGCTTTAAAGATATTGAAGATTTAATAAAAATCATCCTCTAGGTTAAGTGATAGATGATATTCAACAAGTGGAAATTATTAGATCACAACTTATAGACTTATGTTATCTTGCTTTTATTTCTCAAACTAAACATAATATTATACAATAAATCCTTAATTAGTGATGAAAATTGGGCTCTTATTATGAATGAAAAGCTTGACCAATTGATAAAACTAAGGTGTAGACTTTAGTGCCTAGACTAAGAGACCATTAAATCATTAGTACCAAATGAATTTTTGGAAACATATTAAATTAATCAAGTATTATTGTGAGAAATAAAACAAAATCAGTATATAAAGGGTATGCTCAAAAGCAGGCTATAGATTTAGAGGAAATATTTACATTAGAAGATAGATTACAAGCAATTAGATTATTACTTGCATTTACATCTTTCATGAATTTTAAACTATTTGATGGATGTTAAAAGTGCATTTTCAATTTTTTTATTCAAGAAGTTTATGTTTATTAACTTCCCAATTTTGAAATTCATAATGCACCAAACCATGTTTTTGAACTCTTTAAAGCTTTATATGGTTCGAAAAGAGCTCCTAGAGCTCAGTAAAATTGGTTAAGTGCATTTCTTTCAGAAATAGTTTTACTAAAGCCAAGGTTGACTCAAATTTTTATCAAAAAGAAAAAGTGTGGCATTCTAATTGTTCAAATTGATGTTAATGATATTATTTTTTATGTAAATAATGAAAGTTAATGTAATGAATTTTCTATATGTATAAGTATGGAATTTGAAATGGGAATAATAGAAGAGCTCAATTCTTTTCTTATACTCCAAATTAAGAAAATGAAGGTGGGCATCTATGTTTGTTTGATTTTTTTAAAACCTATCTATACCAAAAGTATGCAAGTCATATCTTTATAGTATAAACAGTATCATTCCCATAAGGATTGCTATTAGACATCTAAATTTTTTTGTAAAATTTTGTTTAATGTGAAAAATATAATAAGTGTAGCTAGAAAATAAACTAAACTAAAGAAAATTGACAATTGAATAATTAACAAGGTAATAGTGAACTTGTTAATTAATACATGATAACAATTTAGTAATTGCTTCTATCCTTATTTTGTTTTAACCTCACCTTCTTGATTTAATAATACTTGAACCAAAATATCCTGTAGTTATGATTACCCTCTCTCAAGATCTACCATTAATCTTAATTGAAATGGATAAGAATTGAATTATGACCCTTTGATCTAGCAAAAATCTTCCTATCTAATCGGATTTGAAGCAATCATATAGCTAGCTAATAAACAATTAAGACCTCTCTTCAATTGCCTATTAATATGATGTTTATAGGTCTATTATGGTATTTGCTCTCGCTATCAAATATTAAAGCAATAACTACTATAAAGTATGTATCCACAAAATCAAGAACATAAAAGTTTAACAAAAAAATTTAAGAGTAATTCCTAAAAGAAATTTATCAATCATAGCTAAAATAAATCCACAATTGTTTGTAATCGACATTCAAAAACAAGGAAAGAAAAGGAAAGAGTAGAAGATTAAATATTGGATGTATTTTTCTTCTTTTCCTTGAGTTGGAAAATTCTACAACTTTGTTCTTTTGTAATTTTACCTCTTTGATTTCTTTCTTAGATGTTCTAACTACCTCTTTTGGCGTTTCTCTTTGCCTTTTGTCCTTCTTAATCCTCCTAAGTCTCTTTGTAGTATTTCCATACTTGTTTATATTACAAAAATAGCCACAAATCATCAAATATACAAACCTAGAAATTTTTCCTTTGTATGGTCATGACTATACACGATTATGCATTAACTACTGTCTATATGCATTGTCACGATAATGCACTTCTGCACAATTATGAAAGAGGCTTCACAACTGCTTGAACTTCAATCTCTCATGATAGTGCAGATGCACGATTATGATAGTCCTATTCCTCTAACTTCTTCTTCAACTTTTCTTAAATTTCCTTGTCTTAACTCATCATCCAAACGCATTAAACATCCCCTAAAACATGCTTTAAGATCCAATTATTACCCTAATCAATAATCATCAAACAAAATACACAAAAACACCAACAAAACAAAAACAAAACCTAAGTTCTAATCACATGATTATCACCCAAAAAAACCTAATAACACATTCTATAACTTAGAAATCACACTTTAAAGTATGCATATCAACTTCCCTACACTTAAAACGTTTCTTGTATCTAAGAAAAAACAACACCACAAAATTTAAAAATACAAGTCATAAATCAAACAATCATTCAAAAATGCATTAATAGCATAATGTTATAAAATTTCATGAGATTAACTTACCTAAAAACATTAGTCACTCAAAAAGATCCAACACATTAACTTGTTCTATTCATATTCAAGTGTTTTGATTTAAATATACATATCAACCAAAATATTGACACCTTATTCATACATCTATAGCACTTGTAATCATGCACAATCTTCCAATTAATTAACACATCAAAAGAAGATCAATAGGCTTCGCTTTATTTAAGGAACCATATTTTTGTATCTCTATTTAGCAATCACCTAGTCTTTTAATACTAGGGTAAATTGTTTTTTGTGAATATCCTCTAGTTACTCATCTAGGTTACATTCTTTCAAGCTTAGTTAGAGTGTCATTCTAATTTTTTATGCAAAGAAAAATAAATTGTTTTAGTGAATGCTTGTTGGTTATTCAACTATATCACAACTCACAACTGGCTACCAACTCCATTCTTAATCCTAATTTTTAAAAAAGGGCCAGCAAAATAGGAAAATTATTTTAGCATATTTATTTAACTTTTTGAATTTTGTTTTCATACTCTAACCTACATCGTCTCTTTATAATCAATCCATTCTCTTAAAAGGCTACTAATGATGCCTACAAAATTAGTTTTATTCAATCATAAGTGTATCAAAACAAGTTTCATAAAACGAAATAATTGGTAGAACATCGTAATCAACATGTATACTTCTTCACAATTTAAATGATCAGGCTCATAGTTAAGCTAATTCCTTTCAATTAGATTCCATTTAGGCATTTATACAAAGGTACACAATGCAACATCATGTAACAAAAATTTTACACAATGCAAATACAATCAAAACCCAATATAACTCAAATTCAAAATCATACACAAATGATAATGCAAATACATATACATCTCCACATTTGAATAATACATTTTCCTCAATATGAAAAATGACACACAAATAAAAATAACCACAAATATCAAATGTAATAAAAAAAACAAAACAATAAAGAAAGAGCAAGATAACTTATATGGATTATAGTGATGGTAGTGGTAGAGGAGGAACTTGGATGCATGTAAGGTCACTAGCTTGACTATTCCATCTCAATGTTTCATCCAAAGGAAAGGAAAGAAACTACTTCCCTTTCATATGAGTATATTCCTCCAAAATACTGTTTGCATCTATGGCTATTAACCTTAAATATTTCAATTTTATCATTCTCCAATTCTAAAGTTCCATTTTTAAACACTTGGGGAAGCTTGAAAGCACCACTCTACTATGATTTAAGCATTTCTAGAGGCAATTTCAATTTTAAGTTAAATGGCAAAATTGAATCTCATATCTTAATCTCCTTCTTCTTAATATAATCATGCCATCTTTTCAGTTTTTCCTTATATAACTTGGCATTCTTATGAGCATCAAATCTTAATTCTTCTAGTTCATTAATTTCTAGGAGTCTCCTCTCACCAGCTATCTTCTAAAACCCTCTTTATTGCATCCTCAAAGCCCTCTACATCAACCAAAAAATTATTAAACTTAAAGGAGCACTTCTTCTTTGAGAGGCTAAAACTTTTTGCATAAAAATGGGAGAATGATGAGAAAGTAGAGGATTTCTATTTTTTTTTGATATTAAGAAATTGGATAATCACTAAAAATTAACCATGATTCTGTTGATCGTCTTATGAAAGAACTATAATCCATTTTTCTTTTTGCTCCAAGTGAAATAACTCTCATCCATTTTTAAAGTTTGTGATCAGTAGATGTTTTTTTTATATTTACTGAAATCTGGAGTGTGATTCCTATGATTTGCATTGCCTTAGAATAAAAGTATAAACTCCCCTAAGATAAGGTAAGGAATATTTAAGGAAGCTCTATTTTCTTTTAAATTATTCTAGAGTGGCATTCTTTAGAAAGCATGGTTAACCAAAAGTAACATAGATCTTAAAATTAATTTATTTCAAAGTATTTTTAATATGGATAATCTAATTAGATATGAATACTGAATGTACCTCAAATAAGTCGAGATTAAGAATAGCAACAATTCTATCATAGTTGTGGTGAGCATAATTGGTAGAAATAATCCATTTTTTCTTTAAGAAAAATATAGAATTTAACAAGTATTCTCCCTAAGCTTAGGTTGTAGAATGCTTATAAAAAATGGTTGTGTTTCTTGAACAAAGTCTTGCAAAGTAAAATACTTATTGAGGTTATTAAGCCCCCTTACATTCTAAGAAAAATAGACATTAAAAGGAATTAAGAAGGGAACCCCTTAATTGTCTCCTATAATTTCTTCTTGTGACACTCTTGAATTTTTTATCTAAAGTTGAAAATTTTCATTTTCTTTATACATAATAAGCAAACATTAAGATCACTTGGAAACATTCTTTTAGCTAAAGCATTTAAAGTAGGAACTAGAATTTCCTATGTTACCTAATTATGTCCTTGGTCATCAATCTTCTCACTAGTTAGAGTCGTCTCTTTATATTGGTTTGGAATTAAGCTATAAGTTAAATAAGGTCGAGGGATTATATTCTATATAATTTTCTTAATAACCACTTCACACTTGGGGGAATTTCTTTATTTACCACCAACTCTATTACATTCTCCTTTTCTAAGCTCTTTATATATGCTTTAACATCCAAACTTTATTCTAGTTGGATGCCACACTTTTGATGAGGGAGCTTTATTTGGTCTCCAAGAGTAAGAGACTCTCACGTCATCCTCAAAGGGATTGTTTTCATCATCTATTCGCATTAAAGAAATAGAATTAGGAAGACCTTAATAATTATCAATAATAACACAAATCCTAGTGTAATTTACTCTCTTCAAAGAACTCATGGTGTTATCTAGGCACAAGCATTTTCTAACGTAACTAGCGAGATGACTAAGCCCTTTATAGTTTAAATTCTAAGGGAATATTGTTAATGTTGATTCAAGTAGGAATATACATTTTCTTAAGATTTTGCAATTTAATCCTAGAAACCAACTAAAGTAGTATCCTACCTAGTGATTCCTTCCCTCAAATTAAAAGTTGGAGTTACTATTAATCTCCCTTCATATGATGAGGAGGGAAAATATTAAAGGGAAGATTTCCTTATTACTTGAGACCAGGCTTTTTAGTGAGAAGGTTTAAGCTAAATCTTATAGGTTAAAGAAGGATGAAATGCTACGGGGGAAGAGGGGCTAGGATAAGTAATATGAATAGGAGAGGTTAAGGTATTGCTAAGACTGGAGGCAAAACAAGAAGTGTAAAGTCCACTTCTAAAGAAATAAGCACATTGCTCAACAATAATAAAAAAGGAAAAATATTAAAATAGAGGAAAATTATGAAAAATACTAAAGAAAAAACTTAGGAAGGAAAAACTACTAGAAAGGAATAGAAGAACAAAATCTAGCATTTGAACAAGGGGAAGGAGAATAGAGAAAAAGAAAAGACTAAAGTAAAAGGAAGCAATAAAAAGCTACAAAAGAGAACCAAAGAAGGTAAACAAGAAGAAGAAAGGAGACTAAGGTACCAAGGAAGGAAGGAGGAGGTAAGATAGAGGGAAGAATAAACAAAAGAAGAAAAGAGGTTAACTATTTAACGAGAAGAGGATTAGATGTAGTAGAAAAATGTAGCACACAAAATGAAGAACAAGGATGAAAAGGAAGTTGACCATTCAAAATAAACTTCTCTCTCTAAGTTACAAATGTGGTGAAAACAAAACAAACCAAAGTGCTTCCAAATTTTCATTTATCCGAAAAGTCATCATCATAAGTGATTAATATAATAAGTCCTAAATATCAAATATCAACCCGTAATTTCATTTCAAAAATATCAAACAATCTTTCAAAAGTGTTCAATTCCATTAAACAATCAAAATTGAAAGGAAAAATCAAAACCATAGGGTCTCACCAACCTCTAATATCAATTTTAATGAAGTGCTAATGAACTTTAGCTATGTCATTCGTTAATGATTAGACCTTATGTATGTTTGTTGAAATTGGTTATTACATTAAAAATATCATATATACGACAATAAAAATTTAAACCTTAATCAAATAAGGTGTTAAAATTCAAGCATTTTTTAAACTTTTAGTTCTTACTATCATAATGTTTAATAAGTTAACATCTTTTCCTACTTAAAATAAAGAATATATGATCAAATTGTGAACTTATAATCAATGCATGGGAGAAATTAGGTTAAATATGAAATAAGAACATTTGGTAGAAAATTAGATATAATTGTTATATAGATAAGTACAAAAATAAACAACTTAATATGCACGCACCTTTTATATGACAATTTAGAATATTTTAATTAGAAAAATGTATACATAAAAGATAGTTTTTAAGTAATATTGATTTTCGATCAAATTGTAAATTTTTAATTAAAAAAGTTTTAGGTTGAAATTTAATTAAACGTTTGATTTTTTAAATAAAAATAACTAATGAGAAAGTGAAAAAAGATAACACATACGAAATGCTAGATATCTTCATTACACTATAAATAGAGTTATGTTCAAGTTATTAATGCGAAACTCATAATACCCTTTGAAAACATCACAAATTTTGAGAATCTATAAAAATCAAAGTATAAATCAATTCTCTCTTTCAAACTTCTAAATTCTTGTGAGAACTCCTAACTTGTTCAATTAAATTTGAAGCAATCATATAGATAATTAATTTCACAATTAAGATCTCTCTTCCATTGATAGTTAATATGATAATTTTGGGTCTATTAAGTTGTCATCTCTCGTTGCACACCTTAACACATGTAACTGTATTCACTCTCTCGATTTATTACTGAAGTGAATCACACGTTAATATATTGGACAATAATACGATCAAGATACACAAGAAGGGGGGGTTGAATTGTGATAA
>JAOTIZ010028072.1:0-15000 GCA_027123425.1 Erythroxylum panamense | reverse complement strand
GTACTATTGAATGTTCGAGAAGCACTTTGTTTGAGACCATGAATCTCTAGAATGGCTTGTTTGCGACTAGGTGCCTTACGCGGAATAGGAGGTTTTTTCAATAGTAGAAAGAATATGGCATAGAATGAGATTGATGGACAGTTAATCAATAACATCAACTAGACTTCGGTGGTTAACAACCACCTACTTCTTTGAAACATCAAACTGGTATACTTCTCCTCTTGGCTTTAATCGAATATATTCGATTGGAAGAGAAGCGCACCTTGACTCATGCACTCATAAACTCCTGAAATCAGGAACTGGTTGGATCACTCATGAGCTATCTTACTAAAGGAATTCCAGTTTCCTAAACAGCTTATTAGAGAAAGGGGGAACAGGCGATAAAATAGAAGTGTGCCTTTTTTTTTTTAATTTAAATAATGGCATCCCTTTCCTTGAATTTGATTATCGAAATGCAAGGGTGACTATGCCTATGCAAGAGTAAGAGTGAGATAGAAACCACGTCTTATTCTTAAGTTAAGAGATAGAATGACTCGAGAACCTCTCTCTTTTAGCCCTTCCTAATTCTAATTCCACATCTCTACCAGAAAGCGACTGGCCTTGAGGCGCAAGGTTCTCTCGTACGTATCCAATCCTCTCGGTCATGAGAGCAGCTATCGTAGTCCTAGCTCTGACCTGAAGGGCGGCTAGCAGCTATCGAAGCTATGAGTCCCGGGATCGTTAAGTTCTCTATCGAGGTGAAAGGACCCGACTACTAATAACTAATAATAAGTAGCGAGGGCACAAAAGGACTCAACTACCAAGTTACCAAGTGGCGAGGTAGTCAGCCCTTGACCACCTTCCTTGTGACATACACAAGAGCGTTTTCAGCTTCAGATTCAGAGAGCAGCACCTGCCTCTCTTTTTCCCGACGAGATGGAGGGCATTCTCCTTTAGGGAGAAGAGACAATCAGCAACTAGGTCACAAACAAAAAGAACAATCTCAACATCGAGAACCTAGCTAGGCAACTAACTTAGGATTGAAGATAAGAGAGAGAGGAACTCGGCTTAAGCTCCATCTACTAAATCTAAATGAAAGAAGGACACTTTCTGAAAAGGCCTCTTTCGTTAGGCAAAAACGCTATAAGGCGCGAATCACATCTCAATCGTAGAACAGCGCTCAGCTGGGTGGAAGCATTCGATGAGCTATGTTTCGGGTCGTGTGGTAGATCCTCAATGGGTTTGGGAACTTGCTATACGCTCTAGGTTATCAGCAAACCTTTTGGATCAGATCCTGTCCGAAAGGAAGGATGCCAATGGGCCATCCCTGGTGCATCCGAACTCGCTTGTCGGCGAATCCACTGATTGCCATAGGGAGGCAAAAACTAAAAATGAGTCGATTTGTAGAAACCACAGATTTTTTTTGGGCCCTGATCGAAGACCCGGTTAGGCTTCGAAGGTCATAAATAGCCTAGCGCCTAATTCCTCACTGGCCTTAAGGATGGCTTAGATTATCAGCCTCTTTTGGGGGCTTACAAGGGGGATCAATAAAATAAAAAGTACATTTGACTCTTCCAGCGAAAGCAATTGTTGTGATGGATTCACCCTATCAGCTAAAAGAAAAGCCAAAGTGAAAGGGTCACCCATAACTAACGGGTAGGCTTACACTACACAAATTTATGGGAACAACTATGTTAAGATAATCTTTCTGGGGTAACCAATAGAGCTATATCTCATAGGCACTAGAGAAGAGTTTAAAGCCTTGAGTATAAGAGCTCGCCGAAAGTGCTGAAGCCTGCCTCACATCAAGGAATGAGTTTCTTCCCTCAGTGGATGCTGGTCTAACTGGCCCTGTCTCATGAGTTAGGAATTTCTATGTCCGTGAGTTATCCATTGGCTCTAAGCCTTCAAGTCTTCGCTCTATTGCTGTCTCATTTCACGTTCACGATAGAAAGGCTCCTCCCTTTCTTGTCTTCTATTCCGTCCATAAGTCAACTCCTGTCGAAGCTCCTTTTTAAGTCTCTCTTGAATGCTGATTTTTGGTCAGTCTTCCATCGGTCCTAAGAGTTCATTAAGTTTCCGTGGAAGTTCGGTTGAATGCTTTCGATTCGGTGCTAACAGGTAAAGGGCCTAACTAACTTAAGGGAGTAATATGCCAGGCCCCATATATTACACTATATTATTCTATGATATCATAGGTCGATCGAGGGCCAGTCTTTTCTTACTCATATATATATAGTCAGAGGGCTAGTTGCCATCCATATACTTGAAGTCCATTCATCCTAATCTTGTCTTTCCCTCTTCTAGCCATGGAGAGTGCCCTGTAAGCCAGTAAGGTTCATACTTTTTCTAGGATCAGTTAGAGATTTGATTTCTAGTTAGATCAGTTATGGAAGTGAGCAAGCAAGCTAGACACGAAAACTCAGGATAGACGCGCTGGGATAGCAAGCAAGTTTGTTGAAAGAGGGGCAGGTTATGCAATAGAAAACCAGGTTATAGGGCTAACGCTTTCCATGGTATGAGCATTCCCTCTTGTAGCAGTCTCAGTCCCAGTTTTTTGGATATGGATAAAGATAAGTCGCCTATGAATAACCAGTATTTGCCTACCCGTCCTAGGAAAAGTGCTTCCCTTTCATAAGGCTCTAACTAGCTAAAGGAATAAACGAGCGTAAGGAGCATA
Source organism: Erythroxylum panamense (assembly GCA_027123425.1). Taxonomy (NCBI): domain Eukaryota; kingdom Viridiplantae; phylum Streptophyta; class Magnoliopsida; order Malpighiales; family Erythroxylaceae; genus Erythroxylum; species Erythroxylum panamense. Next base: position 12,341 of record JAOTIZ010028072.1, on the reverse strand, counting down.
CCGCCGGGACTTAGAGGACTCTCTTTGATAGCTTTTCTTTTTCTCCTTGCGAACAGCATAGATTGTGATTCCATCTAAGGAGCTAACTCTTTCAAGGTTTATTGCTATCATTCCTACCTTTATCTATTTACTATACAGTGCTTAATATAGCATAGCTAGTAGGAGCTTCCTTCACAGAAGGTCTAGTTACTGGTAACATTCTAAGCCCCATATAGTGGGAGTGCCTAATCCAAGGCAAGGGGTGAAATAACTCGTTGGATAGGTTAGGTTGAGATCTTATCTGTATTTCCAGTCTTTCTCGCTTCCATTCCTTGGGCTTTCTGTAAGCATGTTAGAGCTTTACTTGTGATAGCGTAAGCCAGTGCTTTAGTAGGATTCCCTATGTAGCATTCTCACCAGCCTTCGTATCCGCATAAGTGTAGTTGTATGAGTCCCGCGCCCAATATCAGTCTTTTTATAAGCCAAGCATTTTATTTATTTAAAAAGATTTTCTTTATTCAAGTTAACGATGTTCCAGGATGTAATCCAAATCTATCTGTTTCAGATTCTAATGATAAAGAAGATAGCGTCCTCACTCTGATCGTACGCTTGTCCAAGTCAGCCGGTATTCACCTCCTCTTGGGCAGGGCATCGATAGTCTATAGGGATTTGAAAATGATGATTATTTCCCCATCTCCTATCGTCGTTGATCCAACCATTTCATGCATGTGGGGTTGTCCAGGCCGGAGAAGGGAGGTCTTGAAGAGCATCCGGAGAAGAGAGTTGTCCAGGTGGGGCTCAGACCAATCAGTCACAATCAGAGTGAGGTTCTCAGGGGAGGACTTTTAAATGCTGATTCCGATGTATTTGATTTCTATGACATTGAGTCTACCCTTTCTTTTTTATTTTTATTGTACATGACCTATTTAAAGTCTTTTTTCAGGCATTCAAACTAACTCATCTTGATTGAAATCCTTGCGATTATACCAAACCGTTCTTCCAGCGAAGTGGTGTAACTCGATTACATCGACCCTCTGTTCCAATCAAGTATCTCGAGAAGCGAGCGAGCGTGTTGAGGTAGGTGAATCCGGGTAGCGCGTTATAGTCTTGACCCGAATGCGTTCTGTAATTGTTGACCTTTCGCCCCTGGCTCTGTCTCGTACGGTATACATACTTTCGTATATCGAATCCCTGTTAAGGTTCTCTATGCCCTCAGACATTTTTTGCTATACGGAATGTAGGATCAACTCCTTTATTATTTATTATTATTAGTAAAGTAAGATAGGGCGAGAGAGGAACGAACTGAACCAAGACTCGAAGACAGAAAACGAGAGTGAAGGTCCTTTTTCTCGTTGACTGGCCCTTGGTGCACTTACTTCATCCTTCTGTTTATTTCACTCTTGCGGAAGTTTGTTTACCGCCCGCTTTTTCCCTATTAGTAAGTTGCCTCTCTTTCTTTCCCTTCTGTCCCCCGGGTTTCTGATTCCTACTTAAGGTATTAACCAACCGAACAACCATCCGCCCTTCCACCCTGATTTCCGACAAGATTGGATATTTCATTCCTCTGCTCGGGAGGCATCAAAGAAGTAGCTAGTAAGGGCTGGCTTCTATCCCTGAACTCGATTGGCTTCTTAAAGTAGTAGCATTCGATAGGATTCCTACCTCGAGACGTAGAGCTATTAGTTCAGGAAAGAAGATCTTGGCCAGCAAGCTTCTGCCCTTGGCCCCTTCCGGGTGGGATCCCAACTCCTTCGCTACTGGTCGACCGATTCTTATCCTTCTATCCACCTCCCGAGTTGACTGAATCTCGTCGGCAGCCGTCTCAATAGTAGCATTCCCCGTTTACCGTTTAAGAGGATTCCTCCCCTTGAAAACTTTTAGCTGATTCGATAAGCTTTGTGATTCCTACATAAAGGGATGGATTCAAGCAGCTCATATGCTGATTTAGTTGTAAAACGGCCATTAGAGGTTCTGACCCAAACAAGAGCATCCCTATGAGCCAATCTGTTGGGAGGCATCATAGAAGCTATCCTCAAATTGTTACACTCTGGCAGCAAGTGTGCAAACTCATGCCACCTCCACTGTCCCACATCATCAACAAATTCAGCCACAGTCTTGTTCAACATCGCCTCAGGTATCACACCCAATGCTTTGTGGACAAGCGGACTATTTCGCCATTGCCTACAACCCATTTAATTCCCTTGAGTACCTTCTGCCATACGCCACAAATCCCTTTCCACAGAGGGGGTTTAGGAAGACGCTTTTGCTTTTAAATCCGGAATTACAGCGTCCGACTTCACATACTTACTACGTAGAACAGCAACCCAAAGACTGTCAGGCTCTGACAAAATGCCCCACCCCAACTTAATGAGGAAGGCCTAATTGTTCACAGACATCTTCCGCAACCTCAGCCCACCATTCATTTTCGGTTGACATATTTGATCCCAGTTAATCAGATGGACCCTTCTCTGATCATTAGAATCGCCCCAAATAAAACCCTTACACAATCACATGTTCCAATTGGAATTTTGGCCGACTGCATGGTATAAGTTGGCAGGGCTGATAACACCGATTGAAAGAGAGCAATCCGACCTGCGAGTGAAAGCTGATTGACCTTCCATCCTGCTAAACGCTGCCTCACCTTCTCCACAATGTGATTCTAAGTTTGCCTTGTAACTCGATTATGAAGATACCCAAGATATTTACCCAAGTCATGAGTAAGTGAAAAACCACTCTCCAAGCTGATTGCATGGGACAGAGACCGGGGTACATTCTTTGAGAATCAATTCGGGTCTTAGCTACACTAACTCTTTGACCCGACGAGACACAAAAAGTATTGAGGCAATCCATAACCGTTTTAATTTGCTCAATAGAAACCTCTGCAAAGAGAATCAAATCATCTGCAAATAACAGATGAGATAGCGCCGGCCCATGACGACCTACACGGATAGGCTTCCATCTACCTTGATTCACCGCCCAACTGATCAAATGCGCTAATCTCTCTAAGCAAAGCATAAAAATGTAGGGAGAGGAGTGAGGGTGGTTGTAAATCACCTAGCTTCCTAACTTGCCGAAGAGAAGGTATTAATTAAAGCAGTAATCATCGAAGGCATACCGATACCGAAAGAGTCAAGGTCAAAAGTTTCCCCAAGAAAGCAAGCCGGGAAGGCATAGAGTCGACGCAGGAGATTCGTGAACAAGCCAACTCCGTTCCTAGCAGTAGCAGCCCTTATTGCGACAGAGAGAGCTTCCACCAAGGAAAGCTCAATCCCATCTCGTGCCCTGTAAGAAGGAACGTCATCAGTCCCAGAGCATATTAGATGTCCTCTTCCGATGCAATTCCTTCTACTATTGCTGCCCCTCTGATTCGGAGAAAAGGAACCGCCGCTAGATTCAATAGCACCGCATTCAATAGGAGCATTCGATGCCTATCTCCTTCCTCCTGTTCTAAGATTGACTCTTCCCGGCCTTCCCTTGCCTTGGTACAGCTATAGCTGCCCTAACCCTTAGCCGGCTGTTCGAAAGCCACACTAACAAGTTCCGATAACAGTTAGCTATAACCCCATGATCTGTAAAGGCATATGCCACTACATGGATCGCTACCACTTAATCTTACCCCAGGAACTGGAACTGTAAGGAAAAAAGAGGGCTAAAAACTGGATCCCCCAATAGCTCGAGGAAATACACTACAATTGGGAACAGCCTAGAATCGATGCTTTTACAGAGTGAACTCTCCTTCCTAAGCTAGTTTTATAACCTATTTAAAATACAGATAACTCTCTTTAATCTTACACTGTATGGAAGGAAGGCCTAAGTCTCTTTCTTTTGCTCTGGATTGCCTAAGAGAGTTTGCTTACTCCTCTATTACGAATTAAGCCTGGCTTACTAGCACGAGATGTAACAGAACTAGATAGGAGAAAGAGGCTCAAAGGTCAAAGCAACTAAAACTTCTCCAACTACATCGGCGTAACAAAGAAAAGAGTCTCTCTTTACTTGATAGGTGATAGGCGTACTGCGAGACTCTTCCTCAAAGGAAGGGTTTCAGTTTAAGAATGAATGGATGAAAGGCTAGAAGGGACGAGCGAAAGGCTGATTAGGCTTCCTGGTATTCAAGTTAGCTCGGGACGGGGGGTTCGGGACGAAAGCAGATGCTGAATTAGATCCAGTATCTCTCACAGACGAGAGAAAGGAAGCAGAGAATGAAGAGAGGATGTGACTACTACTAATAGATCCAGAACAGTCGTAAGGTAACGCTAGTTCACTCGTTAGGCCTCAATTAGCAAGCATTAGCCCTCGTAAGGCTCCCATTAGTTCACGTAAGGCCGATAGTGCTTTCTTCTTTTATAAGGTGCGTAGCCTTTGCTGACAGCTTCTTAAGTAAGGAAAGTGATTGACCGTATTAATTCTGTAACATGAGTTCATACCCAGAAAAGTCCTTACTACTTCTACCGGGTTTTTGAACTCCTAAATAAAGAGAAGGTTTCAGAGTGAAAGGAGAAGGTTCGGATTCTCTATCTCTTACTAAGGAAGGAAAGATCCGCTTATAACAGAGACTTCCCCCGAGACCAATGAAAGGAAAGCTTTCCACAGTGCTATAAGGAACAAAGCATCGGTAAGAAGCTTCGTGAACCCCCACCAGGTTCTTTGATTTTTACCACTCCGAGGGTTAGGATCTAAGGTTGATCTAGTGCGCCCGCCTGAAAGCGACTGCGCACATTCTTCTTCTTCCCATTGCTTACCTCCAAAAACCCCTCTTCAAGTTCCTTCTGCTTTTGAATAACTGCAGCTATCTCTTGCTGCACAAGGTAAACTGCACGGTGCGAGTGCTGTTCATGAGTTGTAGAATGAACAGCTTTCTTCCCTTTTTTTTTAAAGGGTACTTCTTTACTCCACTTCTTGACTTCATTGACTGATTTTCTTCCTTAGCGGAAGCACTAAGTAACTTGATTAGTGTGAAAAAAAGAAACTGGAAAGAATCGCATTTCCTTTTTACTATAGACGGGGGCCACCGTTTTCAAATGCTATTGCATTGTTTGCCCTGCCTTTTTTTTTAATCTTATTTGTATTCTAAATAGATTCTTTCTTAAACTGGCTCTGTTGGTTGAATCAAATCCAATTCTAATGCTTTAACAAAATCACTTTATTATACACGATCTACTAAAGGGTTATAAAGGCTTTTTATAAAGGGAAAGCCGCTTGATATTGGAACAAATTCGTGCGATGGCAGTGATCTATAATAGGAAGAATGATTCTGCAGCTGATCCAGCGGTAAAAGATTCTCTCCGAGGGTCCGAGGGGCATTAGTCAATCAATGAAAAGGAAGAAGTAGTTTTGCTTCCCTTCCCGAGTGTTGGTTTGGAGTTTACCCAGTAGCAGGAGTTGAACACAGATTGATCCGCTGAAAGATCTGTTGCCAGTTCCGGCTTGCTCCGCACAGGCTACATCTCGGCCTTTCATTGATATGATTTTCAATTCATTTTGGAATAAAAACCTTCGGTCCGGGGGTACCACGAAATCCGTTTAGATCCATTTCAGTTGCCAATTAAATGGAATATGGGGAACTCTCCGTCTAAGTGGTTAATCCGACGAGTCAATTCTCAATGCGATGCTGCTATCCGTTCGACGATCCTACTTCTGATGTCACCCTCCCAGTGGAATGGAATATCCCAACTATTCTCTATCCAATTCCGGAATGGATCATGAAAGATTTATTTTATTCTTGAGATGCCTTTAAGGAAAAGCCAATTATAGAAGCGGGTGGCAGGGAATGAGAGTACTCCTGTGATAGCAAAGTATAGAGATTATTTAGAGCTAGGGGTAGGCCATCGAATCTATTCCTGCTTGACTTGATTCTAAGATGCCTTAGATCTCTTTCTCGTTCGAGGTGGGAGTAGGCAGTTCTCTATGAACTGGATGTTGAATTATCAAAAAGATGATAGGAAGGCGATGACTGCTACTAGTCGAGCAAGGGCATCTGATCTCAAGACGAGGCTTTTCAAATTGAAAAGGGGATATGGCAGTGACTATAGCTGGGAACTTCTCCCTCCTCTTAGAGGTGGGTGGGCCAAAACTCATTTCAATGAGACTCCGATCTGCCCGAACTGAGTCCAGTCCTATTAGAGATGGAGGCGAATCAAGCAACTCAACTAGATGGATGAGATAAGAAGGAAGAACCACTGATAGCATTTGCAGCCGCTGATTTCCAATCGATATACAAAGGGTTGGACGGTACCGTTCTTCTTTCCGTTCCGGCTCATCAACCTGAACACCATTCCCAAGCTCCTTGATTGAGTATTCTAAAACCCGGGTTCACACCACGACAGGGAACAAGCTCTTTGCGCCCCACGTATGGCTTCCACTGTGATGTTCGGTGAATAGTATGCCGAGTTTGCTTCGATTTCACTCGTTGAGGGTTGAGGAATAAAAACCTTTGCAAAACTTGTATCTAGCTGGAACGGGTAACTAAACTATACAATCAAAAGTGAAAAATTCGCCTGAAGCGGATGGAGACCTCTCTTTATCCGCCTTCGGGCTTTGAAAAAAAAGGCTTCGTACCATGAGGAGACTGGCTAGGAAAGAAAGAAAGGGGCGCATCGGTAAAGACATAACAGTTAGCTGTTCAGGACAAGTGGCATCAGTTCTTTGCCTTAGGGAAATTAGCCTCTCTCGTCCTCTAAAAGGCCTTATGATCGGAAAAAGGGCCCTAGAAAGTACTCAAGGAAAGATGCTTCTATCGCTCTTTCGTCTTTGCTTGAAAAAACTTCATGAAACTCAAATCGTTGAAGGCCCTTTTGGAATGTTTGCTTACCCGATTCTATAAAGGACTACTATATACTCTATTTATATTTCCAATCTGATTTTTGGTAATCCTGCAAACCCTATAGTCGAGTCCTACATATGACCACTTTCCTTACCTTAAATGTCTTACTTCTCCATAGGCTTCCACTGCTTATGACTGGGCAACTACCCTATTTCACTCACTCGAAGGCTGCCAGAAGGAAGAGAGATTTCTACGGGAAGGTAGACGGAAAGCAACTTCAACTTCAAATCCTGAGGCTTTTAGCTTAGCACCACTTCTACGCCCCCTCAAAAGCAATTGGACTAGATGATGCCCTTATGACTCCAACCGACGGGAAGGCCAGACCAATAATCATAATATAGAATGGAAGCAGAAATCATCCCTCTTCTAGTCAGTCAAACGAGTCATTTCATCCCACTAGGCCTCGCCTCTTAGCTCTTATGTTTTGTATTCCATGAATCCGGTAGAAAGGGGAGTCCTTATATGGATGGAATCTAGTCACTCGCACCCACATGGAACAAGAGAAATCCAGATTTCATTATTGCAGTGAAAGTGATTGAATAATCTGATAAAATAAAATAGGCATAATGCCCCCGCTCGAAAAGTGTATAATTTAGTAGTTCTGTTAACTAAAAGATTGGAAGAATGACGACTTTTGAAAAAGTGCTTTTTTTATTTGCTATTTGCAAAGGAATTGTGCTAATTAAAAATTTTTATTTGATAATGAAAAGAGAGATGGTCTTTGGCTTCCTGTAATGGTTGTTAAGGTCAAAACCTGATTTGTGATTTGGAAAGACCCTTCCCTGATTTTCTCTATTCCAATTTACGAAACGCTTAACAACATGGTAAATAAAAAAAATGTCCTAAACTTTTATCAATTCTTCACTAAAATATCATATGTCTGCTGCTGTGGGATTCGATTAATTGATCACCGCGGCTTAGCTAAAGAGTTTGATTTATATATCCTTTCTTTTTTGATAAAGTTTAAGGTGAACTATAAACAAAGGACTCATCAAACTGTCCCCACTGACCCATCTCAAACAAGACTGTCAGGGTCGATGCTTGCTTTAAGATAAAATGAACAGACTGAAACTATATACGCTAGCTTACCTTGTTTGGCTTCTATCCCTGCTTTCCATCGCATCGAGTGGTACCTGGGCATAGCATGTCTTGTCAATAAATGTTACGTTGAATGCCACAGGAAGAGCTTGGGGGGATAAGACAGAAGATCGGGCTTGGAGGCATACACTACATAAAAGAAAGGAAACAACAAATCAAGGAGGGGAAAACCAATGCTACAGGCTTTCCTAACTTGGCTACTTCCATTTTCACGAGGATAGGCGTACAAGCTCGTCGCCCTTGTGTCAATTCTCCATTTTTCATAGTTGAAACTTCAATTGAATCCAAACCTGACTGAAGCAAGAGAGCTACCTTCCTTTCCCGCTTAGAAATGGAGTTCCTAAATAGTCAAAAAAATGTGCCTTTCGTTTGAAAATGAATCTAAGATGTCATGTCAAGTCCTTTCTCGAGTCAGATTCTTTCACAGCAGATTAAAGAGCTGCCTCTGATTTCAAAAGAACCATGGCATGAGATGCTTCTTCTATTTTCGGATTCCTCTTTTTCACTCACTATCAACAGGAAAGGAATAAGTGCCAAGCTTCAGAGCGGATTCAATAGCTAAGGTTACTGATATGCGCGGAAACGGAAAGGCTTACAGCTGCTACGAGAAGATCTGTCTTACCTTATTCTATTTCTAGCTCTTAAAAAATTTCTAGTTAGCGTCACAAAGAGCCCCCCTCGGTGAAAGCAGTGACACCGCTTACGGGAGCAAGGGATGATTGAACTGTTACAAAATTGTTTACAAGGGTAGGAGCGATTACTGATTCAATCACACCGGATACTTTCACAGCTACTATCACTCTAAGAACGGGTATTCATCCCAGAGCTCCTAGGCAAATCAAGTCAAGCAGGATCGGATTCAGTTCCCTTTCTAGCGGCGGTTCCTGATTCAATTGGTTGTGGTACTCTTGATTCAATTCCACCAAACCTGAAAACCGTTCCATAGGAGCTTGCATTCGAGTCTTTTTCTTCATATATGATGTCACTTCTTTCCCCTGCTTTTAGTGAAGTTCCTAAATAGGAATATGTGGCATTTTTAAAAAAAAAAAAATCATCTCTCGGGAATTTCTCGAGTAAGAAAAATGTGTAGCTTCTTCTCAAGCAGTAGCACCGGCAACTAAAAAAGTCTTCTATCCAACACCGGTTACTTATATAAGACCAAGAGCAAATAATGGAACAATTACCGAATCTGAATGTTATTCAACTAAGACTGATCTTCCCTCTGTGCCATTTGTCCCTTCTCCTATTGCTATTGATTCCATTTTATCAAACCAACAATTAGGAAAGATCCAAGCAGCACCACTGATTTTACTAAAACAGCGTATTCTATTCCTGAGACACCTTCCTCCAGGCTATTCAATATCTGGCGTTCCAGGTGCCGTCGCGTCATTGAGATCTTCAGAGTGGCGGGGACTTCGACTGCCTTGTCTCGGGTGAAGAGAAGGGGTAGTAGGCTTAGTAGGGCTCGAACCTACAATATCACCGTTATGAGCGGTACGTTTCAACCAATTAAACTATAAGCCCCTAGGGATCTCTACATGCAATTCCCTCACTTCGGGAAGAGCGGACGAAAAGAGAAAGAAAGGGGAGGCCATTGCTCTATCTGCTTCTTCCTTTTCCCAGGTTTTGCTCAAATCTGTGCGCCCTGCGACTTTATTATACAATATCTGGTTCGATAGGACCAGGAATGAATAATTAGAGAAAAAAAAAAATGCTTATCTTATTTATTAATAATAGAACTCTTTTTTTCTATATCTATTATTAAATATAAAAAAAAAGACAAAAAAATATCATAGAATAAATAAGTAAAGCAAGCGGCCCTTTCGCGACTCAAACTGGCGGTACGCTTTCCGGCTCGCAACGACTCAAACGGGCGGAGGCTCTCTATTTGCTTGCAATGCCGGCTGTTCGCCTTTAGCTAAAAGTAAAAGTAACACTTTGCCCCCCACTTCATTTTGGATTAAATAAGAAAAAATACATAAGGAGTAAAAAATAAAAACTTGGTTACGGGAACCGAAGGTTAGTCCGACTACTTACTTTACTACACCTACAGGGAAAAACAAGTCTATCTGAGAGATGCGTTCGATAGGGGGCTACCTTGAGTGACCGAAGTGCGCTAGCCGGCTAACTGATTTCCGCTGGGTGTAAAATAGTATGCTCCATGCCCTGGACCAGTGGGCTGTACGAGTCAGAGTCTGTCCTGACTATCCTCTTTTCGCTCCACGAACAAATGAGACACGTTATTCAATGAGGTCGAAGAGGGATGCGGGGATCACAACTATACAAGAGCTACAAAGGTGGCCAGCCACAACCTAAAACCTAAATATCAGCCCGGCGACAGACATGAAAGCACACGTCTATAGATAGGAGACCAAAAACGGAGCTAATTTCCACTCTCGCCATGATGAAAGTGCAACTGACATTACCGTCGCAGCAACTAAGGAAGTCTTTAGACTGACTGGATTCGATTCGAGTGACCCGGCCCTCGAACTTTCACCTCATGGAATAGTTATATAGATAATGCCATCCGAGAGCGCTTTCCACGAAAGTGAGCCAGTGTACCAAGTCCTTGAAATTTGCCAGTCTTGGTAGGCCGGCCCAAACGGCTAGCATCTAACTTAAACTCAAAAGGCAAGCCTCCCTTTGAGGGCTGGGAATCTGTCCATAGCGCTAACTGGTATTAGTGATCTTCCTTCTCGTCTTCTCTTAGCCCTTATACGATACGAGGCCTTTTAAAAGCCGCTTGGCAAAGAAAAAAGAACGACGAGCGCTTCCGAATCAACTAAACAAAAAGCTTCTACCACGCACGATATTTAACTTTAACGCAGAAAAAGCAACCTTCACACCTTAACTAACTTAATAAACAGCAATCAACACAAGAGCGCGCCTGCTCCTAGGCTCGATATATCTCTAAAATTAGGGTTCCCAACAAACAAGCAGAAGTCCCAAACACTAAGATTTTTACTGCTATTAATATTAACTCACCCCCTTTGGAGCTCCATTCCTTAATAAAATGTACTATTCAACCAAGTTCCCGAGGCTTACCCGGAAACAAGTTTTCAAGCTGTCCTTTAGGAAATCAAAGAAGCCTATCCAATCCTACTTCTATCCCCCGCGAACTAGTTGGAGTCTTAAGGCAAGTCAGCCTATTTCCGGCTATGCTGGAGATTTCCTGTCTATCTCAGTACCCTTTTTTATTATTTATTACAGCCTTAGGGATCTTAGGCGGGAAAGAGGATCTCGGAATCATCTGGTTAAGAGTGCTTTTCTTCTCTTGCAGCAAAAAAGGGAGTTGCTCGAGCTATTCTCGTTGGCCAGGTTGAAGCAGCAGCTTTCACTTCCAAGGGATTAGGTAGGTGAAAGGTTTGGTCCACATACCTTGTGTAAGCCCTTTCTTGGGGTATCTTTTAAGCCATAGTTAAAGGGAGTGATGCTATTTGCTCGGATGTGGGTGAAAAATCAAATGTGCTCCGCTCTTAGTGATCTCACCTCTGATGTTAGTGATCCTACCTTTGAGCTCTCAGTTGTAACGGATGCCCGGTCTAACTGATGTCCTGATTCCCAACTTTTCTCTGGTCCTGTCCTTTACTTTCCATCAGTCCATCCCGTTGGAGTGGAAGGTGGAGTTCCCAGACAAGGAGTTGGATAGGAAGAAATAGGACAAAGCAAGAAGCTAGTTTACTTTGCTATCGACCCAGCCTACCCATTTCCATCCCTAATGCAAGCAGTTTTCTAACAGTATTCTAGGTCTAACCGCTAATACCTTGGCTTGGATACCAAGCTCCCATGCTCCGAGAGTTTGACTCCCAGTAGTTCACTATGGTTAACCAGATCGATTAGGTAAGGTCCGACGGAAGTGAAGTAAGCGGGGGCAGCCCCAGCAAAGTGGTCTCATAGCACTTCCCTCGGATTTTGCCAAGGAAGGCACAACGTTGTCACACAGTTCATTGGTAAATCAACCATGTCACGAGTTTGGCTAAGCAACTAGTTAGTTCAATCAGGACTGCCTTGCTGCAACCTAGGGGTCACCTGGTGAATGGTCTCAAGCAAGCATTAAGAAGTGCTCGTGTATTCTACTCTACCTCGGGAAAATGAGCTTGCCGAGTTTCAACAGCTGAACTTAGCCCGAGGAAATGTAAAAGCGAACAAGGGGGGCAGTTGGCTCGTAAGCTCAAATTAGAAAATCATCGATAAGATTCAAATAAAAGCCGTTCTTTTTTTTTCATTTTAAGGCGGGTGGAACACGCTCTTCGGGCCCCAGGTCATGATACCGAAAAACAGTTTGATTTTATGCCTGAAATTTACATACATCTATCTAAGTAGTCTTCGGGATTCAGATCAGAAGGAGCATACCTCTATCTAATAAGGGAGTACTAGGGTTGTCAACCCCTTGGTGTGGAATCGAATTAGGTTAGCTCTATGCTAGCAAGAGCTAGCCGGGCCG
>JAOTIZ010028053.1:0-20880 GCA_027123425.1 Erythroxylum panamense | reverse complement strand
ATGAAGATTATTTCCTTCTTGATTTCACCTTGATTTATGTCTTGCCAATTCAAGATTGATGTAGTCTTGATGTATTTCAATCCAAATCACCTGAAATGATTTCTTAACCAATTCTATACATTTTGTTATTATCAAAACATAAGTGGGATTTAATTTGTCAACCACCATTGGTCCAACATTCATTATATTTTTATTATTAATAATTATATATCATAATAAATAAGTATAATTTAGAAAAAAATAGTGAAAATTTTAATGTAAGCCATAAGATCATTTGGACTAGGGTCTTGATTAACATTTATACTAAATATTAATATTAACTAGTAAACCGAGTAATTATATTTTACTACATAAATTAATTAATTATATTTAATTTTTGAAATTATAATTGAATAAAGGAGCATGCACAATCATGCATTCACGATCGTGACATAGATGAGATATCCAAAAAAACACAACGGTGCACAGCCACATCGCGAGGGCAAAGAGTCAGCTGGAATTACAAACTCATGTTTATGCACAATCGTGACAACTTGAACATCGTTTTCTCTTTTTCCCATTTAAACAGCAATAAAAATAAACGAATTTATTTTTTGATAAGTGATGGCCGTGACAATTCACAAGTTTATTATTAATAATAACAATAGTAGTAATAATACCAATTAATTAAAAATTGTTTTTTTTGCTTCATGAATAACGCAACAATTAATTAAATTAAAATATATTACGTATATTATATGTACATATTCACAATTGTAAGTTAACGGCCATGATTAATAATATTAATAATTATAACGACAATTTACAACCTCATTAATAATAACAATAACAATAATAATAATAAACAATTTTATTTACCCAGTAATTAAGCATAATATAATTTAATTATGATTTAATTGTTAACTTAGTTTATTATTGTGTTATATTAATTAATTCTTATTATTAATTGACTATTAATTATGCCCTTAGAAAAATAAATTTTTAATAACTATTTTCTTAAGTACCTCATGTTAATATTAATTTTATATGTTATTTATAACCGTGCATTATTAATTGTTTATTGTTGTTAAATTTTATATGCTAGTATTAAATTTAAATGTTAGTCATGATCTATTAATTATTATTAATTTTTATATATTCATTTCTTTATATTTATATATTCACGGTTGTGACAAATTATTTTATTATTAGTTATTATATTCCAATTCCCAGTATTAATCAATTATAACATTTTCATAAATTGATTAAATAATAACATTTATTTAACTGATAATATTTAAATTACATGAAATTATAATTTAATTTATTAAATTCATATAATTAAATTAATTGAAGATATTTAAAGAATATGTAATTAAAAAAGAGGGGAAATTTTTTCAACCGCATAATAGTAGCATGAGTAATAATAACGCATTAATGATCAACAATAAATTAATAAATTTATAAGATTTTGATAAATAAATTATGTAATTATATATTGATGACTATGATTTATATTTTAATTAATTCCATTAAAGTAAGGAATGACAACCTGTGTTTAAATAATTAACCTATTAATTATTTTGTTATTAATTAATAATATATTACAATCAGTCAATTAATAATATATGTATATTATATTTAATACATGTAAACAAAAATAACTATCATATTTGAATAAATCAATACTTAATGATTAAATGATTTAATAAAAAAGGTATAAAATTTTATAAGTTTTAACTGCCAAATGCACGGTCGTGACTTAACAATTATTTATATTTTCCTAAAAATCTATTAATTGTACTCACTTTCAAGAGAATTTGTTGCTGAATCACACATAATCTTTTCATAGATATTCGTGAATATTTTCATTTGATGTTACAGATATTTAGTTAACTTATTTCTTCGCAAACCATGAGATATTTTTATTTTTCTTACAGATACGTTCATTATTTGCTGCCGAATCACAGAAAATCTTTCTATAGATATCGAATGTCAATATTTTCAATTGATACAACTGTTATTTAAAGAAGCATACACCGAGCTATTTGACCCAAGCAATATTTTCGATTGATAGGTTGGGTATTCAAATACGCACTCTTATAAATGAAGTCTATTCGGTTGTTAGAAATGAAATATGCAAATAGTTAATGTTACTTTAATTAACATTTAATATGTTTTAAATTTTTGTAAATAAGCCTTCCTTTTATTTAAAATTTGGTTCACAACAATTCCATTAGATTCTAATTCCATTCCGATTCGGTTAGCTTCCTCCTGTTCTACTTGTTCAAAATGAATGATGAAGAAATTGTCTATTAGGTTCAGAAAATTAAATATGTTATTCGATGTCTAATGAAGGAAACTGCTCTGTCACAAAACCAGGTCAAATACTTCTCTTTCTCTATTATTTCCTTATTTTAACTAGGAAGAAGCAACGTTATATGAATATTGCACAAAATATCTGCTTCATTTAACATTTTTTTCTACCTAATAATAGAATAAATTTTGTACTAAGAATTTTATTGAACGTTCCTGAGAGCTAACAACAACGACGTTAAATTAACTGCAAAAAAAGTAAAGGCTTGCCTTTCTTGGAGAGAAAGTATAATTATTGGTATTTTCATGATAATTTTTATACATTCCTTCTTTTTATTGTGCTGTTTTTTTAATTTTCTTTTGGAATGTAGACAAATTAAAAGCAGACGAATTTTCCGCTGAAGTCACGGAAGGGCTTGCTTATTTAGCAAATCACGATGAAAGTTATAGACCTATTTTGGTAATTTAAAAACTCTATCAATTATATGTAATTATTTATTTATTTTTCAATCCCGATGAAATTTATTAACAATATTATTTATGTATGTCCTTTCCAAGTTTCATTTGGAAATTTATTACTTCTAAACTCGTTAAAAAGCTTTATTTTTTCTTTGTTGTTCTTGCTTGAAACTTTTTCGCCTTAGACAAGATTATCAGAAGTTTCGTTCATGGAAACTGTAAGTGAGCATGTATAATATTTTATTGTATATCTTTTCCTTTTTTTATTCTTCTTATTTGATTGCTTTTATTTTTATAGGTTCACATGCTTCGTTGCTTTTACTTTGGAAGTTGTATCAACTATCCGGAAAAACTAATAACAATTTGTGGTCCTTTTGAATTCAAGTATCTTGCTTTTTAAAACTCATGTGATAATCTATATAAAAGTATAAAAAATATTTTTTAAAACTACCTCATAACTTTTTTTTTACCTTTCCAATTTTTCAGGTTTGCTTTAAATTTCATAAATGTATATTTATAACATTGAAAATTGTTGGTGAATATTATCCGTCTAGACTTTACAAGGTGTTTGTAATTGACCCGCCATCTTTGTTTTCTTATTTATGAAAGGTAATATTGATACGTATTTGTATTGTTCATATATGTAACTTTTTTAAAATTTTATGTTTATTTTATCTAACTTTTAACGTCTTTATAAAAAAATGCTAACTTTTTATTTTTAAAAACATAAATCATCATATTAATAGCATAGTTATGTTATACCTTTTATGTTTGTCTTGTTATTTTAGTGATATGTTGTCTTATATTAATATATGATTCAAAATTTTATTTTTATTACAGGGTATTTGACCATTTGTTGAATTTTCAACGATCACCACAATCATATCCTCGTTGGAATTTGAAGAATCACTAGAATTTCCTAAAGACCCTTCCATACGATCAACAGTTAAAGATGGTTTACATTCGTCAAGGTTTTCAATTACACCATCGCTGTATTATGACCCAAACAAACCATGGTATCTTACGTTTGCGTCAACTTCTAGTTCTGCTACCAATTCGTCTTTAACCTTATCATACATTAATTCTTTAAATGAGAGATCTATTTCTTTTACATCACCCATTGGTAGAACGCACTATCAAAATATTAATGCTCATGCAACAGCTACCAGTAAAAGTTTATTCCCATTTACTCCCATTCCACAACGTATTACTAAGCTAATTAAAATTGCTAAACCACAAATCCCACAACCCTCCTTTTTTCGATCACCTGTTATGTATTTATTTTTCAAGAAAACTTATAGATCTCGTAAATCTAACAATTATTTTTTTTATCTTATTTAAAATTTTATAGGAACCCCTATAACGAGATCATTTATAGGTCAATTATAGGAGCCCGATGGGTGATTTGGTATCTAATATACCATCTCATCTTAAACAACCTCACTTTTTTGTATCTCATCGATTTTAGAATGAGAATTAAATTCTGCAAAGTGTACAACTTATTTTTATTATATGTGATGAAATTCTTGTTTTTATACGATCAAATGCATATATGATGAAATCTTTTTGTCTGCCATAAGAATATGTATTTATACTTGATTGTTCTTAGATTAGCAAAACAACAATTGTTAAGTTTGGCATAATGGAAAACTTATAGCATTTGATGAAGTTATTTGATTAAGTTATCATTTGTGAATATAAAATAGTATAATTCTAAAACAAATTGATGATATGATTACTTTACATTTGAAAAGATACATATATAGTTAATATTAGTATATAATAATTAATAATAATTAACAAATAATAATCAAGGGTCATGATAAACATTTATACTAAATATTAATATTTACTACTTAATTGATTAATTATATTTTACTACATCAATTAATTAATTATATATAGTTTTTTAATTATAACTTAATAAACTTAACAGTTAATGCTTAATAATTAATTTACAAACGGACTATATTTTACTAAATTAATTATTTTATTTTGGTATATTTATCATTAATTATATCAAAATTAATCAATTAGTAATTGATAAATGATATTTTAATTAATTTAATTTTCCCATATATATATTAAATATATTATAGTTAATTAATCAATTAAATATGTTTTAATTAGTTGCTTAATTAATAATATTTTACTTAATTATTTTACTATTTAATAAATAATTTTATAACATTATATAAGTGTTAATGTAAAGATAATTATTAATCATTAACTGTGATTTTTAAATGAAATTTATATTAATTTTAAATTAAATCAATCATAGATTTTGATTTGTATTGAAATGAATTAAGATGAAATGGAAGTAAAAATAAAGAGTAATTAGTGAAAGCATCATTTACAAATGGTGGATTGAGAGGAGAAGAAGTGATGAAGAATGCTATTTTATATAAACGCACAAGAGAACCTCCATCTTGATCGTGCAAAAGCACGATGGTGACAAAGGAGGGCTTCATAGGAGCTGCACGATCGTGACATAGTAACCCTTGGAGCACAATCGTGACATTGATGAGATATCTAGAAAAACGCGATCATGCACAAGCAGTGACGGAGCCAAGAATTTAAAATAGGAGGGTTCAAAATTTTAATTTTTTTAAATCTTGAGAGGCCCAATGTACCACTGGGTTTCAAATAACTCCATATATATATTAAAAATAAAAAATATTTAATATTTTTTAAAATTTTGGGGGGCTCAGTGGTGACTCAGTCAGCGTGCACAAGCATGGTCGCGAGTGCAAAGAGTCAGCTGGAATTGCACGATCTTGATAACTTGAACATCGTTCTCTCTTTTTCCCATTTGAATAGCAATAATAATAAACAAATTTATTTTTTGATTAATTATAATATATTATCTATAAGTCATGGCCATGACAATTCACAAGTTTATTATTAGCAATAACAATAGTAATAATAATAATACTAATTAATTAAAAGCGATTTATTTACTTCATTAATAACAAGACAATTAATTAAATTATAATATATTATGCATATATGTACATATCCATGATTGTAAGTTGATGGCCATGATTAGTAATAATAATAATTATAACGACAATTTACAGCCTCATTAATAATAAGAATAATAATAATAAACAAATTTATTTACTCAGTAATTACAATATATTATGTATATATGTACGTATTTAAGGCTATGAATTAATGAGTCACAGCTGTCGTGATTTAGGAATGATGATAATAATAATATCAATTAATTATTTAATTAATTATTAATTATAATAATTATAATATATTATGTATGTATATAAATATCCACGATTGTGACTAAGTCACAGCTGTGACAATTCATGCCAATAATAATAATAATAATAATAACAATTAATTAAAATAATTATTAAATTCATCGATTAAAGACTAATTAATTAAATTCTTATATATTATGTATATATATATATAAATATGTACGGCTGTAACTAATAATAATAATAATGTCTATTAATTACCGAATAATACTTGACAAAATTTATTCCATGATTGATAATCAAAATTCAAAATTCAAAGTTGAAAATTCACAACGTCATTAATAATAACGATAATAATAATGATAATATCAATTAATTAATTAAAAATATTTATTTAATTCGTTAACCAAATGATCCTTAATTCATTGGTTAATTATAATATATTATGCACTTGTGACACACATTTATATTAAAATTAAATATCTTGAAAATTATCATTAATAAAAAATTTTATTAACTAATTAATTATAATATATTTATTGAGATGTTAAAAATTAAATCTTTTTAAATGACATGTTAATCTATCAATCAATCACGCCACGCCATCTTTTATAATTAGCCGCTTTCTAAGTAAAAGAAGTGACATGATAATTATTTCTTTACTAAATCAATCAAGCAACGTCTATATATTTCCTTGTCTAACGTAAGTTTTGTAACCTAACTTCTGATATCACAATTCTCCATCTTTTGTGAAATATAAAATGCAACTATTTTATACTTTTTTCCCCATCAACTATTATACCAAAATTTAAATAGTCATCTGGAGTTATTAACAAAGTTGATTTAATTCTAATTCTGAATATTCGGTCTATTAAATTTTTATCACTTTCTGTATTCAAATCGAAGATCTCAAGGGTGTCATTGAATGTATCACATCTATGATATTCATGTTTATATGAATACATAATAGATATTACATTTTTACGACTATATTGTGTTAATTTTTAGATTTTTTAGATAATATTCTGATGATATTTATAAGACAAAAATGTTTATTTTTTCGTCAACTATTATATGAAAATTTTAACCATCAGCTGGAAGTGGATTTTTAAAGAAAATTATGATTATTTAAGTTTTTAGTTATTAGTTACTAATGTATATTAAAGCATTCACAGTTGTGACCAATAAGTCATAGTTGTGTGTTTTTTTTATGATCAACTTTTACTATTGTAAACTTTTTATTTTCTTTTTATCTATTTCTTCTCTCACTGTAATCGTATACAAATTCAAACTTTTTCTTGAAAATTCTTGTTAATTGTTACTCTATATATTAAAAAGTCATAATCGTCTCTTTTAATATTAAGTTAATTTAATTAAAAATTGATTTAAATTATTATAATTATTAATTATATATTGTTAGTCACCATTGCACTTTATGATAATTATTAATTATGACTTATTCCCTTTGCATCATACAAGCCGTGTGTTTTATTTATTAAATTAATATTCTTAATTAAAAATCATTATTAAAATATTTATTTCATCAAGATTTAATAAATATACATAGTTATAATTTCATATACTACTTAATCCATTTATTTCTCAAATATGAAAAATTATTAATTAAAAAACTTATTTTTCATATATTATAACAATGAAAAGTTGAGAATCACCTACATATGATTATATTAATGTTATTTGATGTTTTTTTATATAATGATAAGGTTTTTTTCCTATCTAGCATTAAATAGAATTCTCGAATTTATTTTTGTAGTTATTATGTGATAAACAATTTTAAAAAGTTTTCATTTGCATAACTATTACATCATATCCACAATTAGTCTTTTAAATATTTCATTTCCTGAAATTGTTTTTCCTAATCACATTTCACCTTAATTTTTTAAGGTTTTCTTATTGTTTATTCTTACTAGGAATTATTATTTACGTCATATCCACAACTATTCTTATTTTTTACGTTGTTCAGGTATGTCTAATTTTGTGAAAAAAAATTATTATATAAAATTTCATTATATTTGTTCTTCGTTAATATGATGATTACTTTTTTTCTTTATTTATTTTTTTGTTAAATGTATGATTAAGCTCCTTTCTCAAAGGTATGCTTTGTTACATGTATTTTGTTATATTAACGAACACAGTAAATTTTATATTCTCATGAACGTTGCTTATTTGATATTGATTTATTTAATAAAAATCTTATTATATATTTGCAAACAACATGGATTAAAGTTTATATTTCCTTTCAACACATCTTGCAAACGTACTGGCATATGGCATGTAAGAAATGCTTTCGTTCTGTAGCTGCTAATTATGGAGTTCCATGCACCAGTAATTCTTGCAGAGAAAAACTTCTTGCTGAACCCATGTTTTCCTTTTTTATTTTCAATTTATTGCCTTATTCTTCTTGTGCACTTTATATGTACAGATTTTTTTCCCAACGTTTTAACGTTTTGTATTTGGATGTCACGGTTATGACATGCTAAATCACACCCATGAGACCTTCTTCACGGGTGTGACTTGTAAGTCACGCCCGTGACACCTTCTTCACGAGTGTGACATATAACTCACACTCGTGGCACCTAGCTTCTTCACGAGTATGACTTCTAACTCACACCCTTGATTCTTCACCCATGAAGTAGATCTAGTTGTTATACAACTTTTCAATATATCTAATTAACATATATATTCTAATTAACTTTTTATGGCAAATATAGATGCCACTATGACATAGATTTGACTGATGAAACGGGGACTATCACAACTTTTATTTTTAGCGAACTTGCTGAACAACTTCTCAAGTTTATTGCAATTGAAACTCTGGCATATTATCACTAGGTTATACTTTTTTGACTTATTACAGATGCAATTTAATATAGCAATAATTATAATATCTTTATTATATGGCTAATAATTAACATTTTTGCCTTTCCATAATAAGAATATGGAACTTCCTCGGGAAAAAGTGTACGCAAAATTAAAAAAACAAGACATTTCTTTTTCATATCAAACCTGCACACGTTCCCTTGCTGAATGAAAGACAATGGTTCACTGTTATGTATTACCATCAAATCGATGGTGACAAATTAGAAAAGGCTTCAACTTCCGTTGGAAAAGATAATCAAATTTCAATCAATTTGTATTTTTCCTTATTTATCAACTTCCGTTGGAAAAGATTATCAAATTTCAATCAATTTGTATTTTTCCTTATTTATTCATTCAATTTTTCCATTTTTATCTTTATCAAAATATGTTAACTGCTTTTTAGCATTTATTATATGATATCTTTATTTATCTATTTACCATTTTATCAAAAAAAATTCCTTATATATCGTATAGCTAACATACTTTGTTTCTTTATAATTTCAGAAGATATTGTTGAATCTTCTTCAACAGTCAGACAATGTCTTTATAAAAGATTCAACGACTGTGAACCAGCAGCGCAATCAAGTTGTAATACCTAGTATCTGATTTTCAAAAAAAATCGGTATAAAAATCAATATTTGAGACTAATGTCATTAAAACCAATACAGTGAATCATAATTTTTGGTGACATCAAATTAATGATGTTTGAGACTTTTTTGATTGTCACAAGAAATTGTATGAGCATATTTTAAAGAACAAGTACAAGAGGGGCATTTTTGTAAATAATAAAAAGAGTGGCTTATAAGGGAAGCTAAATGTAAATAAGACAAAAACTTGTCTTCCTCCTCCCTCACTTACAAATTCATTATGGAAGCTTCTCTCTCAAAATTTTCAAGCTTTGTAACAAGAAAGTGAAGGAGAATCAAGACGATTAGTCGATACAAAATGGTAAGCCTCGATCCTGATACTTGATTCTACCAATTGGAATTTAGTTTCTCGCCTTCTTTTTCCATAGCTATGAAACCTACTTGATGAAACTTATGGGTTTAATGATTTTGATAATGGATTCTTATTCTTTGATGTCTAATGACTAATTAACATGAGGAAATTTTCAAAGCTGCCAAAGGAGGCAGATTCATAGGTCCTTCTTATATATTTTTATGAGTTGTCTAATGTGTGAATTTGGAGAAACTCAAAAATTAAAAGTTGTAGATATCTGTATCCTGAAAATTTTCTTCGAATTTAGGGTGAGCCAAACAAGTGAGATATAAGTCCCTGATTGAAACTGACTCGGAATACTAACGAGATTGAAACACGAAATGAAAGTTAATTGTTTGAGGACTTTAAAGTCAGAATTAGATAATGAGTTCTTATTATGAAATGCTCAAAAATGTGTCATCTAAGGGCTCTACAAATTTAATTTTAATTGGATTAGTATCCTGTGAGATATGGATAAATAAGTAAAGGGTGTTACTGACCTTAGTGACACAGAAGAGAATAGAAATATAACAGCCTTATAAAAATCACAATAAACCCCAGTTACATCATTTTTTAGCCATCTTTGGATATGTGATATCCATATGAGTCTATTGAAAATGTAAATTTGAATAACCTCAACTGGATAAGCAATGAATACGTTATAATGATTTTAGTCAAGAAGGGTCTAACTCGTGACAAAATATTAAGGATGCCTGTAAATGGGATATTTGGAAGCCTTAATAACCGAATTAGAAAATGGTCATAAAAGAAAAAAATGTGAATTTATGTATTAACTAGAGGTATGGAAATTTTGAAAAACATTGAGCTATGTAGAAAAAGTTATACCTTCGTGAATGAGACCTATGTGGATGAATCAGTGAAACCGAATAGGTTCAAGTATGATTAAGGTAATTAAGACATAAAGAATCAGGTACTCAAAATTGTGAGCTAAGTTTGGACATAATGAAGTCCAGGAATCCTAATTTCAAGGAAAAATTGGCTTGAAACCAATTTGACGATTAGAGAAGAAAATATAAATGTATAATGATATATGTTAAGAAATGAGAATTTTGTAAAAATGACTAATGCGGGTATATGTAATTTTTATACATGTTACCCAATAGCTTGTGAATGCAGACGAGGAATAGAACTAGAAGTCAAACCTAGTACCTCTCAAGTTCAAGAAAATTAGAAAAGAGATCAGAATCCCTGAGATAGTCGAGGTGAGTATAATCATGCTACTATACTTGTGTAGTAATCCTTTTTTTTAATCTTGCGGCTTGTTGAATTGTTCTCGAATCTATATGAATTATTTGATGTATTACTCCATGTGATTGAGTCTAGCATGTTGTATGCCAGATTGACCAGATGATATTTAGATTCTTTGCATCTTTTGGTTCCCTTATTATGTTGAACCTATTAATTGCAATTCTTCGATGAATCATGTTTGTCTTGTTAGCTATGATTGATGTGTTCACAGGATACCTAGCTAATGGAGTATATTATTAGACCATGTGCATATAGGTAACCCACCGGTAATGGTTTAGATCCGAATCCTACTTGAAGAGGGCAAGCCTCCAGGGGCAGGGTTAGGCCAACCTTGTCTAGAATAAAAAAAAAGGGGAGATTGGCCGTACTAACATGCCTCTGTCTCTTCCTAAGAAATTCAAAAAATCAGAACTCAAAAATGAGAAAGCTCATAATTAGAAATCCTGTAGAACTCTACCAAAGAAAGAACACAGAACTCATTAAAGAACCCAGAACTTAGAAAAGAATTCAGAAACCATATTCATTTTTATAATAGAACAATTCATATAAAGATTTATTATTGATACTTATATGATTGCCGCATTTGAAATTACTACCAGTTTATTCATTGATACCATATATTGTTGCTTAGAATGCCACAGACCATTCTTGTGAAGTTAGCCTTGTGCTACCTAGCCTCACAAGCATGGTATCATATTTATATTTCACTAAGTCGTGCTATACGCTCACCTCTCATTATTATCATTTCAGGAGATTAGCAGATCGTACGAGAGAGAAATCCAAGTCTTTTGAGACTCGATTGGATAATCAGACAAGTAATTTTTTGACATGATGTAAATTGTAGATTCTTATAGCTGCTCTATGGTTTGTCATAATCATATGTACCTGATAAATGTATGGATAGACTATGTTATTGAGAATGATGTCATTTGATGATATGAGATGATCATAGATTGACAGATTATAAGTGGATAACGTATGTTAGAATTATAGATTTAGATCCTTACTTTATTCAAAACTGTTAAGCAGGTATATGAATAATTAATCAGACAAACAAATGGGTCACGTTAGATTTTCAGTAGAATATAGAAAAGTTAGGCTTACTATGGGTTTTGGTGGCATTAAGCCCACCCATTCTCTAGTGCCAATACGGTCCCAAAAGGAAGGTCATGTCAAAGGGTATCAGAGCCAAAGGTCTCATAAAAGTAAGGATGTGTGTGAGAAAAATAAAGATGAAGAGAATGTTGAAAAAGCATAGTGAATGAGAATAAAATGTATATATGTATATGATATGATACATGCATATGATATTATTGCATGAGCATGACACCATGGAGCATAGGACATCATGTCATTAGCATGTTACTTTGATAAATCGTTGTATCTAAATAATTTTAATTTTCTCCATAATTGAGATGCCTCCTAGAAGAAGAACACCTCCTCAACGAGGACGAGGTCGTCCTAGAAGGAGGGAAATTCCAATTGTTACACCTGATGTCGAATCCATATAGTAAGAACAACCAGAAGAAAGATCTCCACCTATAACTAGAAGGAGATCAAAAATAGAAAATGAACCTGAACCCTCAGTTACTCGAGGGGAAGATGATAGAACCTTAAACAAAGAATAGAAGCCTTAGAAGCAAAGAACCAAGCCTTAAGGGAAAAGTAAGAGGTTCTAGAATTAAGAGAAGAAGTAAGAATACTTGGAGAAAGAGAGAGAGAAAGAGTTCAGGGTGTACCTGAAGTTGCTCCTGCACCACCACAGCCAGTGCAAATGCCAAAAGGATTACCTAGGGAGCTTTAGATAATGAAGGGGTAAGTATCAATGATTTCTCGAAATTACAAACCCCTGAGTTTAGTGATGAGAGATATGAGGATCCCCAAGAGTTTATTAGTCATATTGAGAAAATGGTTCAGAGATTGACTTGCTCTGATGCACTGATCATAGAATTAGCGGGGGTTACATTGACAAAGAATGCATGGGAATGGTTCCAAAGGAGTATCAAGGATCAATTATATAGTGGGAATCCTCCGACCTGGGAATTCTTTAAACAAACATTAATTGATCAGTTTATTTCTCCATATGAAAGACAAAATTGAGCCCTGCAATTTGAAAGGCTCAGATAAAGCTTTGGTATAAGTGCAGATGATTATGCAAGTGAATTTCTATGCTTATGCAAATTTGCTACAACAATAGTACCTACTGAAGCTACAAAAATGGAAAGATACAAGTTGGGACTCATACCTTCCTTGTATAGTGCTATTGTAGCTATTGACTTCCCTAATTTGTCAACGTTTATTGATAAGAATCAACAAGTGGAAGCAAAGTTTAAAGAGGGGAGAGCAGAAAGAGAATGAGACAAACAGAACAAACAGAACAGATTGTTCCTCCAGAATTGCATAGAGGGGTCAAGGAAGAGGTAGAAATACAGATGCAGTAGTATTGTCAGCACCTAGTAGTACACAGAACCCAGCTAAGAATAGATCACGGCAACCTCCAGCATAGCCACAGACTAGAGTTGCTCGTAATATTTATGGAAAAATCATCATGGACCCTATAGAATCGGGTTCAGAGGTTGTTATAGGTGTGGACAACAGGGGCACTTCATTAAAGACTACCCAATGCAAGAAAACAAAGCAGCTCCACCCTCAGTTTCACAAACTATTGTGCAAATAGATAGACCTACTAATAGAGGCCCAGCTGGTAGAGGTAGACCTCAAGGCCAAGCTTTCACCCAGAATACAAGGCAGATGCTAGCACCAGCCCCAGTAAATAGAGGTCAGGGGAGAGTATTTGCAGTAAATCCCTAAGAAGCACAGGCCTCTAATATAGCTGTAACAGGTAATCCTATGCAAACCTATTGATATTCAATTAAATTGTATAAAATGTCTATGCTCTATTATGATAAAAGATATGATTTTTCTTTAATTATGATGATAAAACAATGTTGATATAGGTATAATCCTTATTCAGAACAAGAATGCTAAAGTGCTATTTGACTTAGGTGCTTCTCATTCATTTATAGCGTCGAGTTTGGCCAGAAAGCTAAATAAAGAGAGAGAATTAATGAAAGACCCTTTATTCATATAGTTACACCCTTAGGGGAAACTATTGAAATGAAATATGTTTACCCCTCATGTGCAGTGGAAATGGAGGGTAGAAAATTTATGTCAAATTTGATCGAGTTGGCAGTATTAGAATTTGATATTATCTTAGGTATGGACTGGTTATCAAATCACCATGCTACAATAGATTGTTATGCCAAAAACATTATACTTAGGCCTGATCCAGAAATAGAAGTGTTATATCAGGGTGACCGAATTGGGTTTCCTGTTAACAAAATATCAGCCATGTAAGCCCAAAGACTTCTAAAAAATGGATGTCAAGGGTATGTAGCTTATGTTAGGGATTCCAAAAGGGAGATCAATGAGATACAACAGATCCATATAGTAAGGGATTTTTCAAATGTGTTTCCATAAGATTTGCTTGGATTACCACCAGAAAGAGAAATAGAGTTTAATATAGAACTCCTTACTGGTATAAACCCTATCTTAATTACTCCTTACAGAAGGGCACCTATAGAACTAAAAGAGTTAAAGGAGCAATTGCAAGAACTGCTTGATAAAGGGTTTATTAAACCCAATAGTTCACCGTAGGGTGCGTCAGTTTTATTTGTTAAGAAGAAAGATGAATCCCTGTGGTTATGCATAGATTATAGGTAGTTGAATAAAGTAACTAGTAAGAATAAATACCCTCTTCCCCGGATTGATGATCTGTTTGAACAATTACAGGGAGCAAGTCATTTCTCTAAGATTGATCTCTAATCTGGGTATCATCAGTTGAGGATCCGAAAAGAGGATGTGCTGAAACTGCTTTTAGAACCAAATATGGACACTATGAGTTCCTGGTGCTTCCTTTTGGTTTAACGAATGCACCAGCTACCTTTATGGATTTGATAAATAGAATCTTCAAGTCGTATTTGGATAAATTTATTGTGGTTTTCATTGATGACATATTGGTATATTCCGAGAGTTAAGAAAAATATGAAAAAAAATTTTTGGCAATGGTGTTACAAATCCTTAGAGATATCCAGTTATGTACCAAGTTGGCAAAGTGTGAGTTCTGGCTAGACTAAGTTGGTTTCCTAGGACATATAGTTAGTAAAGAAGGGATTCAAGTAGATCCTTAGAAGACGGAAGCAGTATCTAATTGGCCTAGACCTATTAATTTTACCAACGTACGAAGTTTCTTAGGTATGGCTAGTTATTATAGACGATTTGTAAGAGATTTTTCTAAGATAGCTACTCCATTGACGAGGTTTACACGAAAAGAAGTGAAATCTGAGTGGGATGATTCCTTTGAGCAAAGTTTCCGAAAGCTTAAGGAATGTCTCACATCAGCTCCAGTGTTAACTTTGCTTTCAAGGCAAGGTGATTATGTGATATACTGTGATGCCTCCAAAATTGGTTTAGGATGTGTATTGATGCAGAACGAGAGGCTAATTGCCTACGCTTCCAGACAATTAAGGAAACATGAAGTAAACTATCCTACCCATGATATATGAATGGCAGCCGTGATATTTGCATTAAAAATTTGGAGACACTATTTATATAGTGGAAAGAGTGAAATATATACAAATCATAAGAGTCTTCAATATATTCAACAACAAAAAGAGTTAAATCTGAGATAGAGACGGTGGATTGAGTTACTGAAGGATTATGACTATCAGATCTTGTATCACTTAGGTAAAGCCAATGTAATGGCTGATGCCCTGAGTAGAAAATCGATGGGGAGTTTGTATCATATCCCCATTCAAAAGAAAGAGCTAGTTAAAGATTTAAAGAGGTTATTTAATATGGTAATGCACTTAGAAGTATCTGATTCTTAGGTATTACTTGCTCAATACCAGGTGAAACCTAATTTAATTGATGAGATTAAAACTGCCCAAGACAGTGATCCTAAGCTAGCCAAATTGAGAATAGTTGTACACGATGGTAAGGTGACAGAGTTCAATATAGAGGACGAAGTATTGAAATGTGGTAACAGGTTATGTGTACCTGAAATAAATAGGCTAAAACAAAGAATTATGCATAAGCCATGTTATACACCTTATAGGGTTCACCTTGGAACCACCAAGATGTACCATCATGTTAAAGGTATATATTGGTGGCTGAGTATAAAGAAAGATGTAGCCTAGTTTGTATCCACCTGTTTAACTTGTCAACAAGTCAAATTTGAACATTAGAAACCCACCGGACTACAACAGGAGCTACCGCTACTCAAGTGGAAATGTTATCATGGATTTTGTGGTTAGACTACCAAGAACGCCTAAGGGGCATGATTCTATTTGGGTTTAAGTCAACCCACTTTATAGCAATTAAAACCACTTATAGTACAGATCAGTTAGTCGAGTTATAAGTTGACTAAATTGTGAAGTATCATAGAGTGCCAGTGTCTATTATTTCTGATAGAGGAATACAGTTCACTTCTAGATTATGGCAGAAACTACAAGAAGCTATGGGTACACAACTGAATTTTAGTACAGCATTCTACCCACAGCCTGATGGGCAATTAGAGAGAACTACCCAAACACTCGAAGACTTGTTAAGAATGTGTGTCTTGGACTTTGGTGGAGATTGGGAATGTCACTTACCTTTAATAAAATTTGCTTACAACAACAGCCACCATTCCACCATTCGGATGGCACCTTACGAGACATTGTATAGCATAAAGTGAAAATCTCCACTATATTGGATAGAAGTAGGAGAGAAATAGTTAGAGGGACCAGAACTAATTTAAGAAACATTTGCAAAAGTTCCTCTGATACAAGAAAGATTAAGAATGGCCTTCAATAGGTAAAAGAGTTATACAAATTCTAAGAAGAGGGATGTATAGTATGAACTAGGTGATCAAGTTTTCTTAAAAGTCTCTCCTAGGAAAGGTGTAGTCAGATTTGGAAAGAGAGGGAAGCTAAATCTTAGATATATTGGACCATTCGAGATCCTTGAAATGGTTGAAAATGTGTCATATCGATTGGCTTTGCCTCCTCATCTTAGCTACGTGCATCCAGTTTTCCATATATCAATGTTAACAAAGTACATTCCAGATCCTTCTTATGTATTACAAATCCCAGAAGTGGAAATAGCAAAGAATCTTTCTTATGAAGAAACTCTGATTGCCATCATAGACAGACAAATTAGAAAATTGTGGAATAAAGAGATTCCAATTATTATAGTCCAATGGCGGAATAAAAGAGTTGAGGAATGTAAATGGGAAGCAAAAGAATCAATGAGAACCAGATATCCACAGTTGTTTCCCCAATAAGGTTAATTTCTAAAATTCGTGAACGAATTTTTAATAAGGGGGGAGAATGTAGCACTTGGTATCTGATTTATACAAAAAATCGGTATAAAAATCAGTATTTTAGACTAATGTCATTAAAACTAAGACAGTGAATCATAATTTTTGATAACATCAAATTAATGATGTTTGACATTTTTATGGTCGTCACGGAAAATTATACGAGCGGATTTTAAAGAACCAATACTAGAGGGGCATTTTTGTAAATAATGAAAAGAGTGGTTTATAAGGGAAGCTAAGTGTAAATAAGACAAAAACTTGTCTTCCTCCTCCCTCGCTTACGAATTCACCATGGAAGCTTCTCTCTCAAATTTTTCAAGCTTTGTAACAAGAAAGTGAAAGAGAATTAAGCCGATCAGTCGATACAAAATGGTGAGCCTCGATCCCGACACTTGATTCTACTAATTGAAATTTAGTTTCTCACCTTCTTTTGCCATAGCTATGAAACATACTTGATGAAACTTATGGGTGATGATTTTGATGATGGATTCTTATTCTTTAATGTCTAATGACTAATTAACATGAGGAAAGTTTCATTTTTATGGTGATTTGGGCCTAAACCAAAACTTAGGGTTTTGGAGTTCAAAGCTACCAAGGGAGGCAGATTCGTAAGTCCTTCTTATACTTTTTTTGAGCTGTTTAACGTGTGAATTTGGAGAATCTTAAAACTTGAAAGTTGTAGATATAGATGTCTACTATATCTCGGAAAGTTTCTTTGAATTTAGGGTGAGCCAAACAAATGAAATATAAGTCCCAAATTGAAACTGGTTAGGAATACCAGCAGGATTGATACTCGAAATGAAAGTTAATTGTTTGAGGACTTTAGAGTCAGAATTGGATAATGAGTTCTTATATGAAATGCTCTAAAATGTTTAAACTAAGTGTTGTATAAAGGGAATTTTAATTGGATGAGTATCCTGTGAGATATAGCTAAATAGGTGAAGGGTATTACTGACCTTAGTGACACAGAAGAGAACAGAAACAGGACAGGTTTATAAAAATTACAATAAATCCACATTACATCAATTTTTAGCCATCTTTTTATATGTGAAAGCCATATGAGTCTATTGAAAACGACAAATTTAATCACCTAAATTGGATAAGAAAGGAATAAGTTATAAAGATTTTAGTCAGGAAGGGTCCAACTTGTGAAAAAATATTAAGGCTAACTGTAAATGGGATATTTGGAAGCCTTAATAACCAAATTAGAAAATGGTCATAAAAGTCATAAAAGAAAAAATGTGAATCTATGTGTTAGCTAGATGTATGGAAATGTTGAAAAACATTGGACCTATGTAGAAAAAGTTATGCCTTTGTGAATGAGACCTATGCGGATGAATCCGTGAAACTGAATAGGTTCAAGTATGATTAAGCTAATTATGACATAAAGAATCAGGTACTCGAAATTGTCAGCTAAGTTTGGACATAATGAAGTCCAAGACTCCTAATTTCAAGGGAAAATTGGCTTGAAACCAATTTGACCATTATAGAAGAAGATATAAATTTATAATGATATATGTTAAGAAATGAGAATTTTGTAAGAATGACTAATGTGGGTTTATGTAATTTTTATGCATGTTACCCAATCGCTTGTGAAAGCAGGCGAGGAATAGAACTAGAAGTCATACCTAGTACCTCTCACGTTCAAGAAAATTAGAAAAGAGATCAGAACCCCTAAGATAGTCGGGGGTGAGTATAATCATTCTACTATACTTGTGTAGTAATCCTTTTTCTTATCTTGCGGTTTGTTGAATTATCCTCGAATCTATATGACTTATTTGATATATGACTCCATGTGATTGAGTCTAGCATGTTGTATGCTAGATTGACTAGATGATATTCAAATTCTTTGCATCTTCCGGTTCCCTTGTTATGTTGAACCTATTAATTGCAATTCTTTAATGAATTATGTTTTTCTTGTTAGCCATGATTGATGATCACAGGATACCCAGCTGACGGAGTATATTATCAAACCATATGCACATAGGTAACCTGCCAATGATGGGTTAGATTCAGGTCCTACTTAGAGAGGGCAGGCCTCCAGGGGCAGGGTTAGGCCAACCTTGTCTATAATTAAAAAAGGGAGATACGTCGTACTAAAATGCCTCTGTCTTTTCCTAAGAATTTTAGAAAATCATAACTCAGAAATAAGAAAGCTCAGAATTAGAAATCCTGTAGAACTCTACCAAAGAAAGAACACAGAACTCAGAAAAGAACCCAAAACTCAGAAAAGAATTCAGAAACCATATTCATTTTTATAATAGAACAATTCATATTGAGATTTATTATTGATACTCATGTTATTGCAACATTTGAAATTACTACCAGCTTATTCATTGATACCATGTATTATTGCTTCGAATGCCATAGACCATTCTTATGAAGCTAGCCTTGTGTTACCTAGCCTCACAATCCTAGTAGCATGTTTATATCTCGTTAAGTCGTGTTGTAGACTCGCCTCTCACTATTATCATTTCAGGGGATTAGCAGATCGTACGAGAGAAAAATCTAAGCCTTTTGAGACTCGCTTGGATAATTAGACAAGTAATGTTTTGGCATGATGTAAATTGCAGATGCTTATAGCTGCCCCATGGTTTGTCATAATCATATGTACATGATACATGTATGGATATACTATGTTATTGAGAATGATGTCATTTGATGATATGAGATTATCATCAGTTTATAAGTGGATAATGTATGTTAGAATTACAGATTTAGATCCTTACTTCATTCAAAAACGTTAAGCATGTATATGGATAATTAATCAAACAAACTAATGGGTTACATCGGATTTTTAGTATAATATAGAAATTAGGCTTACTACAGGTTTTGGTGGCATTAAGCCTACCCATTCCCTAGTTGACACAGTCCAAAAAGGCGGGTCATGTCATAATTGCACATGTTAATGACAATAACAAAAAACCTAAACTGTCATAGACTTTTTTTTCTTACAGTAAAATAACCATGTGAGTTGAGTACTTTTGATGTTTTAATTTCTTGTTTTCTTAAACTTCAAAACTCTGCATATCCACATGATGGTTTTTTGTTGTTAAATCACAACCGTAAATATTTTATTACTTGGATCATAAGCGTTAATTACTTGTGGCATATAACAGTTATCTTTATTAAACTCGTGCAAATTGATTAACTAATTATTCAAAATTCGTTCACATCTTAACATATCAAAACAAGCATTTTATTCACTTTATGTTTATTTGATCTTTAATTTATAATATTTAACAAATGATAATAATAGGCATGATTGTGACTAATATATGATTAATAATAATAATAATAAATAAATAAATAGAAATTACATAACTTATGATTATTTAATCATATCAATTAATAAAAAGATGTCATAATTTAAAATTAATAGTAACAAAAAAAAAACCAATAAAGAGATTTAACTTTATT
>JAOTIZ010027999.1:0-20961 GCA_027123425.1 Erythroxylum panamense | reverse complement strand
CCTTTACATAAAACAGAATCATCGTAAAATATGCTAAAGATTACAGCAAAAATAGAAATAAAAAACTTTCCTAACTTCTAGCAGCAGTAAATATCTCCTGTAGAATAGGTCTTTATTGACTGAATCAAACTACTAACAAAAAGATGTTTGAAGAACCCCCAAGCCACGAAGGATGATCATGCCTTCGATAAGTTTGGAAGTGTTTGAAAATCTAACATAAGAATTGAGAGTGATAAACTCACATACTCGCGCGAGAATTTATTTTTAATTTCTAATCAATTGGGAAGTGTCTTCCTTTATAACAGAAAAGGGTATTTATAGTATAAGAGTATGCCTAGTCATATAGGGTAAATATCTAAATTAATGAAAACAATTAATTAGGAAATGGTAAAAATTAAATAAAAAATTAATTCAAAATATTCGGGATAATTTCCTTTAGAACTAGATTCTCTACCAATTTTAGTCCCGCACTTAGTCTATGCTTGCTATAATGATCCAACTGAAGTAATAGAACATCTTCTCTTTCAGTTCGACAATCAAACTCTTCATTCTCTCGAATCAATCCTACCGTTGACTCCTTAATTCTCTTAGCACGAGCTCAAGTTGTTGGTCTAATTGACACATGTAAAGGGTCCCATTATTTTATTTTGGCCTTGTTTGTATCAAAACCTCAACTCTTAAACTCTAATTAAATAATAATAATGAAGGATACACAATAAGATATCGTACATAAACATAACTAAGCTATTAAATTCAATTTGAACTAATTAAAATTGATTGAAATTAGTAATTAAGAAATTTATAATCAATTATGAATATGTGTCAAATTAAATTAATTTAATTCAAATTTAAGATTTATGTTGAATTGTTATATAACATTTTTGATGTTCATATTGTATGAATTTCGATATTGAAATTTCTTTTTTCCTTTAAAAAATATTTTAACTTTAAACATATTGTCAGTCAAACCATTTGGTTCAGCACGAACTCAAAATTCAAACTCGATCGAACTCAAGCTTATTTAAAAGACCCCGAGAATAGGTCCGAGTCTAATCCGACTTATTATATACTAATGACAATACCTATCTGGATTTATGATGATAGGCCCATATTTAAAGCCCAACAACATATACAATTTTAGCCACGTTGTTAAACGCTTCCCATGAGCCAACTAGAATAGAACTTTAACCATCAAACACCTCACTGGCTCTCGCTCCCTCTCTCTCTCTCTCTCTCTCTCCGTTCCTCAACACCTATAAAAGCCTCCAACGCTCACATTTCCCTTCTTTATTCTCTCCCTTACCTTTAGGGTTTACTCTCCTCTCACGAGCACCTCCAACCTAATCCCCAATCGGAATCTCCGCAATTCGGATTGATTTGCGTTTGAGGTAATCCTAGGGTTTTGGATTTTGGTTTTGATTGAAAAAGGGGCTTCTTTGTTATTCTGTAAGATCAGATGTATTGGGAATCGCGATCCGGTCTGGCGTGATCGCGACCGTCGACTCGATCCCGGTGGTTCGGTTCTTGTATGGAAACTCGTAGCCGGAAGCGGGCGGAGGCCTCCTCAGCTGCCCCTTCATCGACTGGTCCTAGCACTCGCTCTCACAAACGAGCTCGCCTTTCCTACTCAGCCGCCGACTCCGCCATCTCCGCACCGACTACCGCCACACGCTCACGCCCCACACGGTCCCGACCCATCTCCATGGACCCCACAACCACCACGCCCGTAGAGTCTTCCTCCTCCTCCTCGCGTACTCGCCGGTCACGTAATGAATTGGATAAAGGGAAGGAAAAAGAGCACGAGGTCAGGGTTCGTGAAAACAGAGACAATCTGGGGATAAATATGGAAACTTCTAACAATAACCCTAATGAAGACGACGATAACGACAGTGAAGGTGGGGGAGTTGGTGCTTTTCACCAGAATTTGACCTCCGCGAGCAGTGCTCTTCAGGGTTTGTTGCGAAAGCTTGGTGCGGGTCTCGATGATCTACTTCCGTCATCTGGAATGCCGTCGGCTTCGTCCTCACATCAATCTGGAAGATTGAAGAAGATCTTGTCAGGGTTGCGGGCCGATGGAGAGGAAGGGAAGCAAGTGGAGGCATTGACGCAGTTATGTGACATGTTGTCAATAGGGACCGAGGAGTCTTTGAGTACTTTTTCAGTGGATTCTTTCGTTCCGGTTCTTGTGGGGTTGCTGAATCATGAGAGCAATCCTGACATTATGTTACTAGCCGCGAGGGCCATCACGCATTTGTGTGATGTGTTACCTTCTTCTTGTGCTGCCGTTGTGCACTATGGTGCTGTTCCGTGTTTTGTCGCGAGGTTGCTTACTATTGAGTATATGGACTTGGCTGAACAGGTGAGGGTTAAAGTTTGGTTAATTTGGTATAGAATTTCATATTTTTCTAGTTACCCCTTTGATGCTTTGCTCAGGCAAGTTGTTGATTGCTTTGTTGTCGTTGGACAAGTTTTTCTTGGATTATTGCTGAAATTTGTGGTTTTATGGTAAAAACAGTCTCTGCAAGCACTGAAGAAGATATCTCAGGAGCACCCAACAGCTTGCTTGCGAGCTGGTGCTCTTATGGCAGTACTCTCTTATCTGGACTTCTTTTCTACTGGTGTCCAGGTAACTGATTTTTGTGAATTCGTCTAGTGTTAGCTACGTTCTGTGCTTTAAGGAACTGTAGGATTAGGGAGTGTTTTGTAGAGTTCGTTCATATTGAATTCTGTGCTGTCAGCGAGTAGCATTGTCGACTGCTGCAAATATGTGCAAGAAACTCCCTTCAGATGCTGCTGATTTTGTCATGGAGGCTGTTCCTTTATTGACAAATCTTCTTCAGTATCATGATTCAAAAGTAAGATTTTATTTTGTGTGTAAACAACCTTTCTTTGGTAGTTATTTTTTGTGTAGTTGATGTTTTCCATCATTGTAGGTATTGGAGCATGCATCTATTTGTTTAACTCGGATTGCAGAAGCCTTTGCTTCATCACCAGACAAACTGGATGAACTATGTAATCATGGACTGGTCACACAGGCTGCTACTCTTATTTCCACGAGCAATTCTGGTGGTGGACAGGCATCTCTTAGCACACCTACATATACGGTAAAAACAGACACTGCTATTGAGTTCTGTTGTCTTATATGTTTATATCGCTCTGATCTGACATGAAGCATGCAGGGTTTGATACGTCTATTGTCTACTTGTGCAAGTGGGTCCCATCTTGGTGCCAAAACTTTGCTTCTTCTTGGAATCAGCGGCATTCTTAAGGATATACTATCAGGTTCTGGTGTTTCTGCAAATTCGTCTGTCTCCCCAGCTCTAAGTAGACCATCTGAGCAGGTGACTGCTGCTTCCTATATTATTATAATTCCATCTGATTTGGGTTTCTGTGATTTTGTAGACTCCATCATTATACTATATGATTACTTTTTAGAAGATAGAATTTAACATTTCTGCTTTCTCTTTTGCTATATAGATTTTTGAGATTGTCTACCTTGCAAATGAGCTTCTTCCACCACTTCCAGAAGGAACAATCTCCCTCCCTATAAGCCCATTTTTGATAGGTTCTGCTGCGAAGAAATCTCCTTCTAGCAGCTCTGCAAAACAAGATGATGTAAATGGAAATGTTCTTGAGGTTTCAGCGCGAGAACAACTACTAAACGATCAGCCAGAGCTTCTGCAGCAGTTTGGAATGGATCTTCTCCCGGTGATGATACAGGTTGGTTTTTTGTGGATGGCAGCACATAGTTTACTAGAATCTCTTTGACATTTGCACTGGTTGCTCATCAAGTACTATTTGCTTGTCCAACAGATCTATGGTTCCAGTGTAAACAGTTATGTTCGTCACAAATGTTTCTCAGTGATCGGGAAGTTGATGTACTTCAGCAATGCTGAAATGATCCAATCTTTGTTAAGTGTGACAAACATATCAAGGTACTAAACTTCACTCATTCATAATCTCTTGGATTGTATGCATAATGTAGTAGATTGTTGAAGCTATTGTCCTTTTTTTTCCCAGTTTTTTAGCTGGTGTGCTAGCATGGAAAGACCCCCAAGTGTTGGTTCCTTCCCTGCAAATTGCTGAAATTCTCATGGAAAAGCTTCCTGAGACATTTTCAAAAAATTTTGTTAGAGAAGGTGTAGTTCATGCAATAGATCAACTTATTTTGGCTGGAAGTCAAAATATAGAAACAACCCAACCACCTTCTGCTGAGAAGGATAATGATTCTATCCCAGGGACATCATCACGTTCTAGGCGATACAAACGTCGTAACCCTAATCCTGAAGGAAATTTGTCAGAAGAACGAAAAAATTCAGTATTGGCGCATATTGGATCGCCTTCTAGCTCTATAGAAATCCCTACGGTTAATCTCAATCTTCGTATGACGGTGAGTGCACGTGCTAAAGCTTTTAAAGATAAGTACTTTGCTGCAGATAATGGTGCTGCAGATAAGGGGGTTTCTGATGATCTCTTACATCTGAAAGAGCTTTGCATGAAATTGAATTCTGGTGTTGATGACCAGAAGTCTAAAGCAAAGGTTAAATCCAGAGCTTCTGGTTCTCGCCTCGACAATTGTGCCAACAAAGAAGAGTACTTGATAGGGGTGCTATCTGAGATGCTGGCTGAGTTAAGTAAAGGGGATGGTGTTTCGACATTTGAGTTTATTGGTAGTGGTGTTGTTGGCGCATTGCTTAACTACTTCTCTTGTGGTTACTTCTCTAAGGAAAGAATTTCAGAAGCCAATCTTCCCAAGCTTCGTCAACAAGCACTTAAAAGGTTTAAGTTATTTGTTTCTCTTGCACTTCCTTCCAGTATTGATGGGGGGATGACAACTCCTATGGCTGTTTTGGTTCAGAAACTTCAAAATGCATTGTCATCCTTGGAACGTTTTCCTGTTGTGTTGAGCCATCCGTCTAGGTCTTCTAGTGGGAGTGGACGTGTCTCTTCTGGATTGAGTGCATTGACTCAACCTTTTAAGTTACGCCTTTGTAGAGCTCAGGGGGATAAATCTCTCCGCGACTATTCTTCAAATGTTGTTCTAATTGATCCATTAGCAAGTTTGGGCGCTGTTGAAGAATTTCTATGGCCCCGAGTACAGCGTGGTGAATCAGGTCAAAAGTCTATGGCATCTGCTGGAAATTCTGAATCTGGGACCACATCAGCTGGAGCTGGTGCATCATCTCCATCCTCCTCTACTCCTGCCTCAGCCACTCGTCGGCATTCTTCCAGAACAAGGACTTCTGTTAACATAGGTGATGCAGGTAGAAGGGAACTGGTACAGGAGAAACCTGCATCATCATCGAAGGGAAAGGGGAAAGCTGTTTTGAAGCCTACCCTGGAGGAGACAAAAGGACCGCAAACCAGAAATGCAGCTCGTCGAAGAGCTGCAGTGGATAAAGATGCGCAAATGAAATCTGTAGATGGAGATTCAAGCTCTGAGGTAATTGATAATTAAATTTGGGTTTTCTGGGTCCTCGTGTTGTTTAATCTATCCCATGCTGTGAATGCATCTAGTGGTCTGCAGTTGTAGTAGAATTACTTGTATAATAATTAATCTTTATTTTCCTTAGGATGAAGGATTGGATATGTCTCCTGTTGAGATTGATGATGCATTGGTGATTGAAGATGATGACATCTCTGATGATGAAGATGATGACCATGATGATGTATGTTCTCTGAATCCTCTGTCTCAGTTGATAGTTATGTAGTTTATCTGATCCATTTTTCATGTTGCAAGCGCATACTATTCCCACTCTGTGGTATCTTCATCATGGGCTTTATCAAACAAAAGGAGTTTTTAGTTAGGTAGCTGATATAGTTACCAAATAAGCTTCTCAAACTCAACCTCTTTCATGCTAGGTTAACTCATTTCGATTAACTATGAATATGCAGTGGAAAGGAAGGAGAAATAACTTAGTTTTGTACCATAGATTGGATTTTTAACTGCCAGATATTATTTGGACTGAAACAATTTTTCGTGTGTATGTGCGGCTTGGCATATGGGTGCCTGCTGTAATGGATCATTTTTTGCTATGCTATAGTATTTTTTATCATATGAAGCATTGTTTTCCTGAGGCTTCTAAAGCTTCAGAAGGTAGACATGGTGTCTTGGATGTTCAGTCATATTTCCAGAGTGCTGTATAACATAGTTATACTGGCAACCACAACTATAATGAGGTCAAATTCTGTGGCTGCTTAACATTTCAACTGATTCTTTTTTCCTTTCTCACCGTTAATAGGTTCTAAGGGATGATTCTCTTACTGTTTGCATGGCTGAAAAGGTGCATGATGTGAAATTGGGTGATACTCCTGAAGATAGTGGTGCACCAGCAACAGGTGATGGTCAAACAAATCCTGCTTCTGGTTCAAGTAGTAGAGCAGCTCCTATCAGAGGATCAGATTCTACTGATTTTAGAAGTGGTAGCCCTTATGGATCACGCGGTGGTATGTCATTTGTTGCTGCTGCCATGGCTGGTTTGGGTTCTGCTAATGGTAGAGGGATCAGGGGAGGGCGAGATCGACAAGGAAGACCCTTATTTGGTAGTTCAAATGATCCTCCAAAATTGATCTTCACTGCTGGTGGAAAGCAGCTAAATAGGCACTTGACAATCTATCAAGCTATCCAAAGACAACTTGTAATGGATGAAGAGGAGGATGACCGGTATGCTGGCAGTGATTTCATCTCCAGTGATGGAAGCAGGCTTTGGGGTGACATATATACCATTACATATCAGAGGCCAGATGTTCAGGCTGATAGGGGTTCAGCTGGGGGCACAAGTTCTACTAGTGCATCAAAGTCCAATAAATTGGGTTCTTCATCTGGTTCCAACACTGATTCCCAGTTGCATCGTGTCTCACTTTTGGACAGCATCTTGCAAGGGGAACTTCCCTGTGACTTGGAGAAGTCTAATCCTACTTATAACATTTTGGCACTCTTGCGTGTGCTTGAGGGCTTGAATCAGCTTGCACCGCGCCTGAGAGCACAGTTGGCTTCTGACAATTTCGCTGAGGGAAAAATCACTACTATGGATGAACTGACTGTAGCTGGGGTAAGGGTTTCAGCTGAAGAATTTATCAACAGTAAGCTGACTCCTAAATTAGCTCGACAAATTCAGGATGCCCTTGCATTATGTAGTGGTAGTCTTCCTTCATGGTGCTACCAACTCACAAAAGCCTGTCCATTTTTGTTCTCGTTTGAGACCCGAAGACAGTACTTCTATTCTACTGCTTTTGGATTATCTCGCGCTCTGTATCGTCTTCAACAACAGCAGGGTGCTGATGGCAATGGATCAACAGGTGAGAGAGAGGTGAGAGTTGGGAGGTTGCAGCGGCAAAAGGTTCGAGTTTCCAGAAATCGCATCTTGGATTCTGCTGCAAAAGTAATGGAGATGTATTCCAGCCAGAAAGCTGTGCTTGAAGTGGAATATTTTGGTGAAGTGGGGACAGGATTGGG
Source organism: Erythroxylum panamense (assembly GCA_027123425.1). Lineage (NCBI taxonomy): Eukaryota > Viridiplantae > Streptophyta > Magnoliopsida > Malpighiales > Erythroxylaceae > Erythroxylum > Erythroxylum panamense. Next base: position 13,505 of record JAOTIZ010027999.1, on the reverse strand, counting down.
TCCTACTTTGGAGTTTTATACACTTCTAAGCCATGACCTTCAAAAAGTTGCACTTGGAATTTGGAGGTCAAACTCATCATCACATAAACCTCAAATAGCAATCAATGTAGAGGATGGCAAGAATGGGAAATCAAATAATATGTCTGTGGTTGCAAGTGATGGGGATCTCATCCAGGCTCCACTTGGATTGTTTCCTCGACCTTGGCCTCCAAATGCTGATTCTTCTGAGGGTAGTCAGCTTTACAAGGTTGTTGAGTATTTCCGCCTGGTTGGACGTGTGATGGCCAAAGCTCTTCAAGATGGGAGGCTATTGGACCTGCCATTGTCAATTGCATTTTATAAGCTTGTTCTTGGTCAAGTATGCTTCTCATCCATCTTATTTGTGCAATTTTAATAAGGTTAAATGTCTCGCTGTTGTTTCAGTCTGGCCCATGGACTGGAATTATTTATCTCTCAATCCATTGCAGGAGCTTGATCTGTTTGATATTATTTCATTTGATCCTGAATTTGGGAGGATCTTGCAAGAATTGCAAGCCCTTGTGTTTCGGAAACACCAGTTAGAAGCAGCTGGGGAGAACTGTGACTTAATTACTGATCTACGATTTCGCGGAACACCAGTAGAAGACCTTTGCTTGGATTTTAGTCTTCCTGGGTATCCAGAGTACACCCTGAAGCCAGGAGATGAAGTGGTGAGACATAATTGATAGTACTAGTGACTTTCTTTTGAACTTGCCATTTTCTGTATACTTTGCTATTAAGCATGGTTTCCTTAAAAAAACTTTTTCATTGTTTAATCTCCAGGTGAATATACACAATCTTGAGGAATATATATCCTTGGTAGTTGATTCTACAGTGAAGACTGGAATTATGCGACAGATGGAAGCATTTAGGTCTGGCTTCAATCAGGTAGATTAGCTTCCATATCTTAATATGCTCTCACGTTTTAATTGGTTCGTATATGGGAGTAACCAGACCGCCGTCTGAATGTTTTTTGTTGCTTTTGTTTCTATCTTATTTCTGATCTGTGTAGAAGAAGTGCTTTTTCCCCTCCAAATTCTTATTCTTGTGCTTCATGATGGTCAGGTTTTTGACATCTCATCATTACAAATATTTACCCCACTAGAACTGGATTATTTGCTTTGTGGGCAAAGAGAATTGTGGGAGGTATGAGCCCTTTTGATATGCATACCTAATGAATGGAGCTTGTGATGTTCACCACACTAAAGTTAAATTTTTTTATCTTTGCAGCCTGAGACCCTTGTCGATCATATCAAATTCGACCATGGATATACTGCCAAGAGTCCTGCAATTGTTAATGTATGACTAAATCTGACTTCAGTTTGGTTGCTTATTATTTCTGTTTCAGTTGGTGATTGATCTAATCTTTTGTTTATGTTATTTTAGTTACTTGAGATCATGGGCGAGTTCACAGCAGAGCAGCAGCATGCTTTCTGCAAGTTTGTTACTGGTGCACCTAGGCTGCCACCTGGAGGCTTGGCAGTACTCAATCCCAAGTTAACAATTGTTCGGAAGGTATTATTCAATGATTCAGAATTTTAATGGTCTTATTGAAGTGGTGTTTGTGTGGTTTCCAATTATAAAATGGTACTGGTCTGTTTTTGGAGCATACTGGATTGGCTTACATTTTATGCTTGGACTTAATTCTCGGCTTTACACTGTTTTGAAGAATCGAATCTGCATTTGTTTGATTGTGGGGGCTTTTGGAGTGCGTTAAAGATTGATTTACCCTTTGCTCACTCTGTGTATCCCACATTCTGGGGTTTATGCCAGTTGATAAACAGCTTCCATTGAAACTTCTATTCAGATTGCCTTTTATGTATGGGTGTCATGAGTTCCCTAGTCAAAGTATAGTTTGCTTGCTTGCATAACCATGCATTCCTGGATGCAGCATTCTTCGTCTGCTGGGAATGTAGCTTCGAATGGAACTTTACCTTCCGAATCAGCAGATGATGACTTGCCTAGTGTCATGACGTGTGCTAATTACTTGAAGCTTCCGCCTTACTCTACAAAGGTACTAATAGCCTGTGCTGACGTTATCTAGGTAAATGCTGGACCTGGAAAACTGACCTTTTTCTTGTCCTAATAAAACAGGAAATAATGTTCGAGAAATTACTCTATGCCATCAATGAAGGGCAGGGATCTTTTGATTTGTCATGAGCTTTGACTAATTGATCAGAATTGTGTATAGTTGTAATGATGAGAAACTACTCTATGCCATCAATACTCTCACCATCCAAACTCATTCTGAACCAAAATCTGAAATGGAGAAGTTGCAACTTTCCCACCCAATAATGGTTTCTTTCTGGCACCCCCCGATTAACCCCCGGCGTCAGCAAAGGTCAGTTCCTAAAATTTTTGTGGAGGCTGTCTGACGAAGTTATAGATGGAGGACATGATTGGATCTGTGCAATGCTAAATCTCCCATTTGTTATATTTCCATGTAATTTTAGTTTCAGTCTCCAAGATCGGTGCCAAATTTGCTTTTCATGGCTAATGCAGCCGTCATTAATAGGATTTTTCTCTGGTTGGTTCCTTGAAACATCAGATAAATTTTTTGCTTCAGTGTTGCTTTTTTTTCATGCTGTAAAGAGGGAAATATTACAAAGCACTTAGTTTGGCTGATGCTAATGCTTGTAAATAAATAGGAATCTTCAAAAAAATTTACCCTCTTTGCTTATTGCCATGTATCCTAAATCTGTCTGAACTATAGTTGGTATCCATGCAATATTCATGTCAAATAGGTCAGCTCATCGTGCAAAATACAATCATGGGCTCTTTAGGGTTCACAGTGTATAGGACCGGCCTGGCTGGCTTCGCAATGGCAATCCGAATGATGTAGTCTTGGTTTAATTTTTTAAAGGTCTTTTTGATATTGAGTTTATTAATTTTATAGATTAAAATAACATCACTTTGAGGTCTGAGTGGGGCTTCAAATTGGTCTCTGGGTTTCAACTAAGAGCAGGAAAGTATGTAAAAGGACTTGAATTGGAATTTGTTGGCTTAGATGACAGAGGAGCAAAGCAAGAAAAGAAACTGATTAGAAGTGTGAAACCTTGATAAGAGAATAGCAAAGCATGAAAAGAAATTGACAACAGCTTGCATGCCAACAGGATGATGTTAATCAAGTCAACAAAGTCCTAAATCAAGCGTGAGTGAGAATAGGAATTGTTTTTACTTATAAAAAAATTTAAAATTTAAAATTTAATTAAAGAAATTATTAAATAAAAATTAATTAATTAATTTAAATTTATAAAATTGATTAATTTATTAAATTGAAGAATTGATTGGTAAATTGGTTGCTTTTTAACGACAAGGATAATTGAAGTAAATCAAACCAAACATTAAAAATTGAGTAGAAAATTCATTAGTTCGAGATTTTTATAATTAAACTGGTTAAACCGGTTTAGTTAAATTAAATCAAAATCTAAAAATTAATGTTAATTTTTAAAATAATTGATGTATATTTAATTTATAATCTTTAAGAAGGTTCAGGATTAGTAAATATTAATTGTTCCCCAATTGTGTACATATACACAATATTTTTAGTAAATAATTAGTGAAAATTGGTAAATTGATTTATTTGATTTTAATAATAATTTATTGTTACTACTTAAAGGGTAAATTCAAAAAGATATTTAAACTTTATTCCTTTAATTGTTCAACTAGGTGTAAAATGCACAAAGAATTAATAAATAAAAGAAAATGTAATAAGAATATTATTATAATCATTACAAATATTAAAAGTGAATTTAACCTTAATATTATAAATATAATTACATTTATTTTGGAGTTTATAAAAGTTTTATCACCATATTCCCACATACATATTTGCTGATAGTACTCAAAGAGTTAGGCCTATTCGAAACCTAACTCTTCTAAATAAAATGATGTTGCTTTACTTATAATAGTTGAGCCTTGAATCGGTCTGGGTGTGAACTTGGCCCATGAATCAGTCCATTAAAAACATTTTAATCTAGGCCATTACCATCTCTAGTTTTAAAGAAGAGTAATTTCAAACTTTATAAAAAGAATGAATTTTTAACTTGTTATTATATTATATTTCTTCAAAGCATATTTAGGATATTGTATAATGATAGAGTTTTTTTAAAATCATTTTATTAATAATATATTATCAAAAATTATTTTATTTATATTATATTATATTATTTAATTGTATTCAAATGTTTTGATTTTCTCTATAGAATATAATCATTTACCATAATTATTCCCTTTTTGTTATATCTACAAATTACTAAGACTTATTAATTTAATATAAATTCTATTAATAATGGATAACTAATTACTACAATAACATGGTATTAATTATATGTTCATATTGTTTAGAATAATAATCTTATATTATATAATTAATTAATTAATCTAAATAAAATATAAAATAATGAAAATAAAATTGAAAACAACAGTGCAGCCATTTTCATGTATATGCTAATATTATCCAAATTTCATGATATGAACACCAACTACTCTTTGATTCTGCCAAATCTTAGCTTCCAAAACTTCTGACGAATGTAAGTTTTTAGGAACTAATCTGTTATGAATTATGACTATTGATTCCTGAGATTGCATAAATTCTCATATAAAAGTTTCTGCAAATCCAGTTTTGAGATTTTTTCAAGAAAATAACTAAATGGTTTGAGGAATGTGAAGTGTGCATGGAGAGGCTACTTTGGAAGAACTCCACTTATGAATTAATGGAAGTACAAATGAAAGAGATTGCAAATAGATGACTTTGAGTCCTAAAAATGAAAACCCTGAAAGCTCAAGCAATGGCCTATTCAAACTCACTGATTGCAATCAATAATACTTTGTTCTTTGTGTCTGTAGTTTGATGGTTTCTATTTTACCCTATCCGCATTTCACTTGAATTGCCAATGTCTTTTTCACATCTGGGCAAGCATCATTCTCCTTCATGAAAAGTTCTTTCTCCATGGGAATGTCACAGGCAACTTTTCCCAAACAAAGCTGCAAGAAGATATGACGGTTATGTATATGAAAAGTGGAAGTAGTTGCAGAGTTGATGTCAGGAGATTAAGAGAAGAAAAAGAGCAGTGTCAGGAATCAGGATGATGTACCTGTTCAACAACCTGCTTGGAGATAGGTGAATTGCAGTTTCCAAGTTGGAGATCTCCACAAGCGCCAAAAGGGTCACCAAAGCTGGCAAATTCAACAGCTTCGATCTTTTTGCTGACAGGGCATTTCAAGTGAGCTCCTGGTTTGGCATCATCCACCACGGTCCTGAATTTGTTATCCTTTCTTTCCCAGGACTTCACGCTGGGTAGATGATCATCTGTAATGATGCTACATATTGTGTCTCTGTTGACTGTCATGATCTCAACATCAGCAATACTTGCTGATTCTTCCTCCAAAATGACCATCAGATTGTCTTTTGGCTTAATGTATGATCTTGGAATATGATACCTGACAAAATGCATATGTTCATGAAAACTTATAGATTTCAAACACAGAATCTGAATACCATTTTCTGCCTAAACATAAACGGGTTGTTTTCCTTACTCGATTTGCGTGGGTTGTCCTAGCGGCGAGACGTAAGACAACCAGTATCGACCTATGCTCTTACCATTGATCCAAATCACTCCCTTTTTCATACCAGTCATTTTAACAGCAACAGGGCTTTTCCCTTCAGGCTCATCAAAGATTGTCTGCAACAACCGAAAACATTGGTCATTTAAAGGTAAGTACCCCACCAGCTTAAATTAAGCAATATAGCTCAAGAGCTTTTTGAAACCAAGAATGTTTCCTCTTATGATTACCTTGTACCATGTCATTGGAGGTCCTTCTTTCTCCACCTTTTTCCATTGTACCTTCTTCAATCCTTCCTCTGTGTACAACTTATCTTTCTCTCCATTCAACCCAACCTACAAGTTCTGTGTGAATTAGCCATTTTTGGTCTTGTATTCTTAAAAGTCTCAATTCCTGACAGAACCTCAGGTGTAAGTTCATTCAATACCTGATGTCCCCAACCATTCATTGACATATCAAGTGTTCCTGTATTCAAACCTAAAATAGCAACACCTTTAGGCCCGGCATACCTATGCTCCATATAGGCTCCACTATCCTTCATTAATTGAAAAAGAAAAAATGTCATATGAGATACAACTTTAAGATATATAATCAAAGTCCCAAAGTATGTTACTTTTGATATAAGCTCCTTACCGGAAGGCCAACAAGATTGCCCAACAGGGTGATGGTGTTGACCCCAGGTTTCAAGGTGACAGGATGTTGGAGGACAAAACTCTTCTCAACTTGGCTTCCATGTGCAGATCCTGAAAACATTTAATTATTGTAACTATGAACTTGGAAAAAGTCCTGTAACTTGTGCTATAAACGAATGCTGCACACAAGTTTTACATTACAAGGTGGTGTGTCTTACCAATCAATACCCCATTTACAAAAGCAAGCATGGCATGGCCAAGACTTGCAACCCTCAAAACTGGAAGAATATCTTTCCTCAGTGACAGGTCACGGGAATTTATCACAATTCTGTTATGAAAATCAGAAAAGCATGTCTAAGTTTTATAGCATTAGAATCAAGGAAGTAACCCTTTTCTGTATTCATCCAGCAGATGATAGACCAATTGTGAAAAAGATCAGACCACCAGAGGAAGCATGCTTAAAATGTATATACTTACGTTGTGGTGTACCATGCATAGTCAGTTTGATCTTTGGTCAAGCTATAGAGCTCCAATGGGGTCTTGGATGTCACTGGAAGTTGGCTTGGTATAGTCTCGGACCACATCTCCCATTGAAGATTCTTATTTGCATTCTCAGAACGAACAAAGTTTCTTGAATTATGTTGTGACACAATCTGTTTCACATAACTCAGCATTAACATCTTCTATTGCATCCATATAACATAATAACAAACAAATACAAAGAAAGTAGTCGTGGGATTACCGTCATAGTATTGAAAACCACAGTCTTGCAATCAGGAAGGATGCTAATCGAACGAAGTGGCAGGTAGACTTCCTCACCTCGGAACTTAACAGTATGTGCTATTCTGCTGTTGTTGTTAGTCAAGAAAGCAGCACATTCTTTTGATCCTGGAATCTCAAACCAACGAGCCTGCACAGGAGACAGATAAACATAAGTATCTATGGTTGATAAGGAGCTTGTGAAATGGCAATATCAGAGGTTAACAGATGCGCACTTCAACATCTGGGCTCAATCTTGCAACACCAGGAGTCCCCCAAAGCAGAGGCTTTCTGCAGAGATTTATTGACCTGTGCAAGTCCTTGAGGTGACCATATTTTGGTTGCCTCTCTAAGCCTATAATGCATGGAATAAATTCAGTTAGAGCTCTAAAAGAACTCGACCTTCTTGCATCATTTCAAATCTTATGTTTATACTCACCGAATTCGTCTAGAGGACCTTCATCATAGTATCGTGTTGTTATGAACGACGCAGCAGTTCTATCAAGGTTTGTTCCACCATGGTACTGCAGAGCCAGACATGATTACTATGTCCTTCTCCAAGAAATCGCAGGAGAAGTTAAACAGATTGAAATATTTTCTTACCATATAGTAGTTTACTAGACTTCCATTCTTTGAGAACCAGCGAGCAACTGAAAATGCTGTATCTTCAGCTGATCTCTGAGAAGGAGGATCCCCAAACACTCTAAACCTGAAACGATGAAACAAAAATCGGCATTGTTGGCCTGAGACAGGAATTTTGCAATGACAATATGCATTTGTCTTATACTCACTGAGCAGTCCAGTTTTCAGTCCATAGATAAGGCTTGTTGGGTGCATTGGGGCCTGTGAAGGTATCTCCGCAGTGCCTTCCATTGCATGTGTTGATCTGCACAGAAAGTATCCTCGTTTGGTGGATAAAACCATAGAGCAGATAGAGGATTTGTGTGATCCTATTGTAAGTTTTCCATTGTTCATCAATGTCTCCTTAAAAATACATTTACAAAAGCTTACCACAGCGCCAGGAGCATCCTTCTGCTTGCACATGGTCCATGGGACTCCTGTTTGCGTATTCAAAGCCATGTTTCCTGCCCACTGAACATATGAATCTCCCAAATGTCTGTATGCCAATTGGATGGTATTGTACTCGTTTTCAATCTGTCACAATAAGAAGTAAGAATCAGTTGACATTCATTCTGAAACTTTTGAACCGGTAAAAACCACTTTAGAGCTCAAACCTGACTCAAAATAATTGGGCCTCCTTGTGAAGCATATAGCTTCGCAGCTTTCATCTTCTCAACAACCATTCTCACATACCTCTCCATATGGAACTGCAAAATGTCACATCTTTAATCTCTGATCGAGTTATTATGCGGTGCAGTCGCAATTACAGCAAATCGCACTAACGATCTATATACAAAAACGGCAATTTAAAACCGTTTCTGTCCAAAGGACAAGGATCGAACATCCTTACCTTGAATGGTGCATTATCAGATCGGAAAATGACGCCAGGGACTTCTCTTAACCAGTAGGGGAACCCTCTACAAGATTCACCATTAGAAACAAAATGTGAGAAACAGAATCAAGATACCAGATTACAGAAGCAGTTGAAAAGAACTTCTCCCTCATTTCTTCCATGTTGTTACGTAGATTCAACAGAAAGTGTTCATCGAGTGGATTAACAAAACGATCAAATGAATCTTACCCATGGTTCCACTCTGCCTGGATGAATGGTCCAAGCCGTAGATACACATATAGTCCATGCTCACCAGCCATCTTGATGAACTTCACAACGTCATAGTTCCCTTCAAAATTGAACTGCAAATGGCAAAATTCAATTGAGTACTACACTACCCTCCATAAATCTCCAGTCTTCTTTCTACATATCAAAAGTTCATGTACACGATACCTGACCCTGCAAAGGCTCATGAATGTTCCAAAACACATAAGTTTGGATCACATTCAAACCTCCACGCTTAGCCTTGTAAAGCAGGTCCGGCCACATCTGAATCCAGATGAACAAACAAACCATTAGTTCATTGAAACAAAACCAATCCCATGTCATTCAATCAAAAACTTTATGTGCATTACATCTGGAGTACTACGAGGGTAATGAATTGACCCAGAAAACAAAAGCTCTCTCTGCCCATTGATGATCAATGACCTTGCATCATAAGTAACACCTGTAGGTTTATCATCAGCAATGGCAGAAGAAACAAAGAGTAAAGGAATCAGGGTAATGATTAAAAATGAAAGATTGCTTCTTGTTAAGACCATCTTCACTAAACTCTCTCTATGTTGCTAGTAACTCATCAAACAAGAACACAAATTATTTTCAAAGGACGCTAATGTGGTAAATAAAGCTAATTTATTTGAGCTGAAGTTAGGGGTCTCCTCTCTAAGGAGGCACTCAAACTACCGCTGAAAATGGAGGCCAGCTCGGAATCAGTTCTATAAAGGAAACATTAAAGGTCAATTCAGGGCCTTGGAGTTGGAGCAAAACTCGGGCCATTCCTGTTCTTGTTCAAGCAACTTGGTCATCATCTTCATTTACTATTCCTGGAAGAGAGAAACAAGCCATAGTTAACGTGTAAGCCTCAACAAACTGTTGTGATTCTTAGCTCTTTAGCTCGTATGATTCGGACACTGACTTGCTATTTTTATAGTTTCTCTACTAACTAAACCATTGGAACTTAGTTAGAGCATGTAACTCACGTTCCAGATATGTTCTGTTTTAGACAACCAATGACTACTTACCCGCGAAGTTTAACTGATTTAACGGTCTTTTTGCCACCTTTAACAAACTCAAAACGACGAGATGATTTTTCTAGGCTCTATTGTTTTGGAATTTATTCATACTCATTAGAATAAATCAAAAATTTTAAAAAACCGGAACCATTCTACCAATTTAATAATGACAATTTCAAATCGACTAATCTTTTAATACAATTTTTAATTTTTTTCGATTTAGTTTAATAATTTTTATTATTAAAATTTATCGATTAATTGGTTAATTTTTATAAACTAATTAATTTTTATAAGTAAAAATGATTAATTTTATTTTACAAGCTCCTTTTCCAATTTAACTTTAACTTTTTTATGGATAAAAATAGTATTTTTGAATTATTTATCAAATTTTTTAATTTTATTTTAGTTTTAACCGATTTTATGACTTTCTAATACCAGTTGAACCTTTTAAATTTTAAACTTCTATTTTACAAGTTTAACTTTTGGTTTCAAAATAATAAATTATGATGTCATATATATGGAATTAGAGTGGTTTGATATTTTTTTCAATTCTTTTATTTTAAAAATGATCACTTTATTAAAATACACACTAATTTAATTTAAATTTTTAAATATTTAGACCAAAAATAAAGTTTTTTTGGTTATTTATATTAAAATAACGTCTTTTTTAACAATAGTTAGAACTTAAAGATTTACAGAATGTAAGTTTAAAAGATATATTGAATTTAAGTTTAAAAATTAAATTAAAAAATTAAGTTTATTAATAAGTTATTTTTGTGTGACTATAAAATTACTAGTTTAAGTTATGAAAATAGTCTTTTTGTCAAAATATAAAAGAAAGACTGCATATATTATAATTTTCGAATTTAAGTCAGATTTATATTAAATATTATTGTATTATATTGTTAATAACTTTATATCTTATAAAATATGATTTGTTATGATTTATGTTTATTATTTTGTATAATATTGTAAGAGAATATATTTTTATTTTAAAATAAGTTAATATATATTATATTATTTTAATAAATTATTTATATTATATATAATTAATAAAATTTAAAATATGAACTTATCGTTTCTCTATTTAAAAATGTAAATAATTATAATAAGAACTTTAAAAAACGAATTGGAGCTTAATTTTTTTTAAATAATTTAGGTTTTTATTGAAATTCCAAAATAAATTCTTAGCGAAAACGTCACCGTTTCTAGCAATATACAATCATTTTGTTTTCCCTCCAATAGTTTCACCTCTCCCTCCGCTTGCGCAACAAAACTAAAGCCCTCTGGTCTTCATGGAGATGGAGTCTAATACACTAATGTCGACCCACGAAGAGGATCTCGATCTTCTCCTCTCTCTTCAAGAACATGTTTCAGAAACCCCTCCTGGTTCTCCAGGTATTTATACAGATGGGTCTTTGTCGCTTTATGTACCTGCAGTTCTCCATCTTTTCTCTTGTTGTTGGTGTTTTCTTTTTTCATTTTTTTTGGGATGAAATCGTCAGTTTTGTGCTTTTTGTTCTTCTTTTGATGTACAATTCTGATCTGGGTATCTCTTAGTTTAATGTAAGTTCGTTCTCTAGCAGTTAATGAGTCGTGTATTGTACTTTAGTAGCATAATCATAAGTTGGAACATTTACTTACCAGAAAAAAAATCTTAGGGTTCGGATCGTCTGTCTAATTTAACCCTGTCTAACTCTGTCTAACCATTAAAACGCCGACGTTTCTTTTAAAAATTGCCAACCATCACGTGGCTGGGTCAGGTGCCTGTGGGACCCACCCACAGGCGCTGTTTTGCACAAACGGCTTGCAAAACAAGCCAGCTACGGAGATTGCAGCATTGTATTGAAATATTTTTATTATTATTTCAATAAAATAAATAATTTATAAATAATTATTTATAATAATATTTAGTATTATTATAATAGTTATTATTGTAAAAATTTTATGATTACTGTAATAGTTTAATAAATAATGTTATTTAATAATTTATAATATTATTAAATGTAATTTTTACATTTACATAAATAATAGTTATTTATTATTATTGGCAAATGGCCATAAATAAATATTTATAAATAAACCCGATATTATTAATAAATAAATAATTTATTAATAATAAGAATAATAGTAAGTAGAGAATTAATAATTAAAGCCCATTTTAAATAGTTAAATTAATTAATTGTAAATGGCCATTTAGTGTTTTTATTACTTATAAATACATAATATTAAAAAATTATGAAAATTATAATTTCCTTATGATTTGTTTTTGAAGAAATTATTTTAGGTATTATTATAAGTTCTACTTACTATTATTATTATTATTATTAACTAATTAATTAATTATTTATATTTAATTATATCATTAAATTCCTTATTATTATTAATTTTGTTCTTAATAATAATAAGGATAAAAATATATGATTATTTTTTGAATAATAATAGAATAAATACACTATATAATAATAAGGAATGTAATAATGTTATGAATAATAATAAACATATTAATAATAATAATAAGGAATTTAATATTAATAATAAAAATAATTATTATGTAAGATTTATAATAAAAACAATAAAAGGAATAATTAAATTAATCATAATAATAAAGTTAATCATAATAAGAAGAAAATTACTAAATATAACAAGTTTCATAGTAATAATAGGAATTCAAATAATAAATTTAGTAATGATAACGAAAATTATAATTATAAAAAATAAATACACATAATAATAATATTATTATATTAATTATAGTCATATTTAATATTAATAAGAAATGTAATAATAATAATAATAATAATAAAGGTAATAAATAATCTACAATTAATTTAATAATAAACAGAAGAAATTTATTAATTATATTTAACAGTAATTGTAATAATATAAATAAAATTAGTTAACAAATTTACGTATAATAAGAATAATAATAATAAATATAATAATGATAACAATAACAATAAATAATAGAATAAATACACTATATAATAATAAGGAATGTAATAATGTTATGATTAATAATAATAATAAGGAATTTAATATTAATAATAAGAATTATTATTATGTAAGATTTATAAAAAAAAAGGAATAATTAAGTTAATCATAATAATAAAGTTAATCATAATAAGTAGGAAATTACTAATTATAACAAGTTTAATAATAATAATAGGAATTCAAATAATAAATTTAATAATTATTTGAATATTATAATTATAATTATAATTATAGGCTGGATCGCTAGGGCTACGGTTGTCGCCCTAGCGATAACAGCCTAGATCGCTAGGGCGACGCTGGTTGCCCTAGCGAAAAGAGCCTACAAATGTATGGACCGCTAGGGCGACCAGCGTCGCCCTAGCGTTAACGCCCTTTTAGGCTTCTTGATCGCTAAAGCGACGCTCGTCGCTTTAGCGAAAACAGCGTATAAGTCGCGAGATCGCTAGAGCGACGCCCGTAGCTCTAGCGATCCAGACATTCGTAGATTAATTTTTAAATTATTATTAGTTTTGTTATTTGTATTTATTTGCAAACAAATTATTAGTTACTATTTATTCAAATTGTTATTATTATGTCTAAGTATTAGTAATATTATAAATACTATTATTATAATTATAATAAAAAAATTTAATGTCTCCATACGATAATTAAATTCAATCATTATATTAATTATAATCTTATTATTATTATTATTATTATTATTATTATTATTATTATTATTATTATTATGTTATTATTATTATTATTATGTTATTATTATTATTATTATTATTATTATCTTATTATTATTAG
>JAOTIZ010027952.1:0-21039 GCA_027123425.1 Erythroxylum panamense | reverse complement strand
AATGAATGCAAAATGACCATTATGCCCTTACATATATGCCTTATAACTTAAAACCTTAAGTGTTCTTCCAAGTTTGCTCCTAAAATTCATTTTCAACACTTTAATTCAATTTCCATCCAAAAATTGACATTTTTAGAGACTAAATTGAAACTCAAGTTCTTCAGAACATTTGTAGCCATATTTCTCTAGTTTAATCCAAATCAAGATTCACCTCATTTGGATGACTAGAGCAAAAGTTATGGCCAAAATACTTTCAGCTCTTACTAATCTAAGACTGAACATTAAACCCAACTTCAATTCAGAAATTGAAAGTCTTAGATGCTAAATTTAAATTCAACTCATTCATATGACTTGTAGCCCCATGGCTCTAGTTTATTTTGCAACAATAATCAACTCAATGGATCTCCACATATCAAGAATTCACCAAAATACTGAACTATGTTCAGAAAAAATTCCAACTCACTTTGATTAAATCAATCTCTTCAATTTAACCTCAAAAATCATAAATTTCCCATGAATATGTAGATAATTGTCTTAGGAATCCATCGCTTCAAAAATCAAGTCAATCGGATGTCCGACGGAAAAGATATAAGCAAAAGATTGGAAGACAGTCGGATTAAGGTTAGGTCGTTGCCGTCGCGAGATGCGACAAAAAAACGCGATCTCGCGATCCCGACGCCTCACGATCGCGAGAAGTGCCAAAATTGGGGCACTCGCGAGGGCGACGCGGTCGCACTCTCGAGGGCGCGGAAAAAACTTCAATTTATTTATTTTTTTCAAATATATACATAAAAGCGAATTTTCTAAACTTTACAACTCTTGATCCCGGACTCCAAATTTGAAAATTTTGGTATCAATAGAAAGCTCAAAGGAAGCTCTACAACTTCCATGAAGAATTCAAAAATCAATTCTGTCTCTAAGGGGGTCAAAAATTCACTCGAAGTTTCTGTCCAAAATCATGTCACCCTAAACAATAACATAACTTCTAAAATTTCTATCTTACAACTCCGAGGTCCAAAAATGTCATACTTTATATCAATAAAAAGATAGAAAAGCAACCTACATCTTTCATGAAGGACAGAAAAATTAATTTGACCTCTAAGAGAGTCAAATTTCCAATCAAAGTTACTGTCCCATGCTTGTTATCCCATCACAGTAACAAAAACTTCTAAAAATTATAACTTCACAATCCATAGTCCAAAAATTCTATACTTTGCATCAATGGAAAGATAAAATCATAATCTAAGACTTTCATGAAGCACTTAAAGGTAATTTCAACCTCTAGCTAAGTCAATTTTTCAATCATAGTTTCTGTTCTGAAATTGTCATCCCATACCACATCCAAACTTCATAATTTCATATCTTCCAATTCTTACATCCACAATTAAAATATGATACATCATTGAAAAGCTAGGAAAATATTTATGACTTTCATGTAGACCACTTAACCCAATTCAAAACACATCAGTACAAAATTGGCCTCAAAGTACAGTACACACAAACTACACTTATGAGCATTTTCCAAACACAACACAAAATACACTTAAATTCGAATGATCATAACTTTCAATCCCGATATCGAAAAATATCATACTTTATGGTGATAGAAAGCTCTCAACAGAAGCTACAAGTTTCATGAAGATCATTTTATCAAATTCTGCCTAAATCAAGCCAGAAAAATTCACAAAGATTTCAGCTCAAAAAGTCAACTCTGCATCCCAAAAAGTCAAACTTGCAATTTCCTAAAATTTCACACTTTCATTATTCATTTCTTACTTTTCAACTCCATTTAAAGCAATTTATTTACTATAAATTTCATAGCACCCTATAAATCATGAAAACCGAAATCAATTTTTCTCGCATCTTCCAAAATTTCATACATAACCTACAAGTAACACATATATACACAATAGAAAAATCCTTGAATTCTCATGCTTCTACCACCCAATTCCTCATTTAATAGTCATTTACCAATGCTAAAGTCCAATGAAAGATCGGGGTCCAACAACCATACTCTATACTACCTTCCTACTAAGTGATCTTTCAGAGCTAAAATATAAATTTATTAACACCAGTATACCAATAGCAATTTCCATCAGCAAATCAAGCAACATTAATAAAAACACAGGCTAAGCTGACAGCCAAAACCATGTAAGATGAGCTATGTCATTATCATTTCTTTGTTTATTATCAAGTTTGTCCACCTCTCGTATATCCTGATTGATAGGAGCATTTTTTATTCTTCTGTTCACCGTCCATGTATTAAGGCCAATTGATGCTACAGAGGGAGTGCCATTGATTGTCCAGTCTATGCTACCTATACTAATTCGAACAAGCATTTCCTTGGAGCTAATTTCCCTTTTGCTTTTATACTGAAAGGGGAGTTGATACTCACCCTTGTTCAACTTGAAATAAAAACTTGTAGAGAATCTGTTAGAGAATAAATAATCCCACACTTACCTTCCCTTGGTGTTTAAGTGAAGATGTTCCATAACTTGGAAGATCACTCTGCCGTTTAGGCACCCCACATCTAAGGCTTCATCTTTGAAGGTTTGAGCGTTTCTTTCACTCTACAAGTTATAGACAGTAATAGAAAGGAGAATGGTGAAAAGGTTGGTGTCACAGTTTCGGATATTTATTGGTTGGATAAACCAATTTGGAATGGAGTGAAGGTTTATCAAATTGGGAAGATGTATTTGAAAGTGATTAAGGCAATTTACCCACAGTGCTTTAGAGAAAGAACATTGAAAGAACAAATGTTCTGTGGTCTCATTATCTGAATTACACAGGGAGCAATGATTTAGTGTATGAAGGTAGAGGAGTTTATCCCGTGTTTGCAATTTTTAAAGAAAAGCTAGCTATAACATGAAAGAACACCTAGGGCTATTACTTTTACTCCATATCAAGTTGTGCCAAGAAACCTTTTAAATCAAGGGTCTCAAGAAATTGTATACTGAGCTATTGGTATACTCTTTTGAAGGGCTAGCCATCCATTCCAGACAATCAGGTCTAGAACAATTAGGTAGGTAATGTAGAGGCTCAATATTACTGATTGGTTCAACATTTATCTCTTGCCAACACCACTCATTAATAGGAAGCTCTGACCCATTTATCACTCTCGGTGTAGAAAAATACTTCAAGATCCCTCTAAGGTGCCAAGGATCCTGTCACAATATAGTAGTATTCCCATTCCATATCCTAAATATGAATTGGTTCCCTATTTTATCCCTCACTAATAAGATGTTTCTCCAACTCTATGAGATATTATAAGTAGGAAGAGCAGTCCAAAAATTTTTCCTTCTCAAAATTATTGTGTGCACTTAACCCACATTACTTCTTTGTCATGAAACAAGAACCAAATTCTTTTCCCTAGCAGTACATATTCCAATAGGAAAGATGTTTAATACCTAAGCCCCCTCCCTCTTTGGCCTACAAAGATCACTCCATGTAACTTTGGCATGAGATTTAATAGTGATCTTCCCAGCCCACAAAAGTTCCTAAGTTTAGATTCTGTTTCATTAAGGATGGAAGATGGAAGAATAAGAAGAGAAGACCAATAAACTTGAAAGGTAGAGAGGACTGAAATCACTAATTGAAGTCTACCGGTATAGAAGAGGTGTTTATGAGTCCATTTGTTAATCCTGAGATCGATGTTTTCCAATAAGGGTAAACACTCCCTCTTAGACAGTCTTCCTATTAAGAGAGGTACCCCCAAGTACCGAATAGGAAGATTTCCTTTCTTAAGACCAAAAATACCTTCTATTTAATGGCTCAAAGGTTCCATATCAGGGGATAAGAAAAACTTGATCTTGGAAGAGTTTATGTGCATACAAGATAAATTAGAAAAAGTACCTAAACAATTAAACAATGTTTAAACTAAATTTAAGTCTGCATGGAAAAACAACAGAAGGTCATTGGCAAACAGGAGATGGGTAAGTTTAAGGGGTTTACACCTCTAGTGGTATTTGAAAGAAGGATTCCCATTTATGCAAATTTAGACTTCTCGAGAGAGCTTCCATTCAAATAATGAACAGTAGTGGAGATAGTGGGTCTCCTTGTCTTAGGCCAGATTTCCCTCTAAAGAATTTAGAGGGAGATCCATTGATTAGAATAGAATAGGAGGGGGAGGTTATACACTCTTTGATATGATCTATAAACTTTTGAGGAAAGCCTACGGCTCCTAGTGTATTAAGGAGGAAGTCCTAATGGATGGAGTCATAGGCTTTTTGAAGGTCCACTTTGAAAGCACATCTATTGTGGTTATTTAAAAGATGGTAGTTCTTGAAAATCTCTTGTGCTAGCAGTATGTTATCCCTTATTTGACGATTATTGATAAAAGCACTATGATTCGGGCTAATAATGTGAGAAAGGATCTCTTTAAGCCTATTTGCTATGATTTTTGCAAACACCTTATATTCATATTGCAACAAGAGATAGGTCTATAATCTGGCACTATAGAACAGTGATCTTTCTTAAGGATAAGAGTGATAAAAGTGGAATTGCGCTCTTTTAGAAGTTTTTCATGATGAAAGAAGTCTTGAATGGCACTACCAATAGGCCAAGAATGCAAAAAGAAAATTCCATTTAAAGGAGCCTTATTTGGATTGAAGGATTTAAAAACCTCCCTAATCTTTTGTGCTGAGACTTTAGTAGTGAGGGATTCTAAGAGATTTTCTAGTAAGGAATGAGAGAACAAATTTTCCACAAAGTCTTAGGAAGGGAGAAGGTCCTTTTTATCCCCAATAGAAGCTTGAAAGTATCCAATGAATTGATCTTGAATCTCTTCAAGCCCAACAATCCTATTACCATTTTCCACTAAAAAGGAGTCGATGTAATTTCTGTTTCTGTTTGCTAAGATGGAATTGTGAAAGAATTTTATGTTCCTATCTCCTTCTCTAAGCCATTTGATACAGAAAGACTACTTAAGGAAATATTCCTGGTTATTTAGGGCTCTAATTAAAGCATTTATAGCTTCAGTCTCCTTAGTCACCACTTGAGGAGAATTAGGCAACATCCTCCTTTGATTTTGGATAATATTTAGAGTAGCTTGACAACTCTCTACTCTGTCATTGACATCACCTATCTGACTCAAATTAAGACTTTTTAGAGCTTTTTTAACCCACTTGAGTTTGTATACTACACAAAACATAGGAATGCCCTAGACTTAAGAGGACCAAGCATCTTGTACTATCTGAAGGAAGTTAGCTTGAGAAGCTAGGAAATTCAAAAACCTGAAAGGAGAAAATCTCCTTTGGAGGTTTGCCTAAGCCCTTACCACTACTAGAGAGTGATAAGAGATGTTTGGGTTAAGAAAAACCCAGTCCGAATTAACAAGGACTCTATCTAGCTTCCTAGCAATATAAAGGTCTCCACATTGCTTGTTGTTCCAAGTAAGGCTAGTGTCGCTAGAGTTTAAATCAAACAGGTCACAGCCCTCCACACATTTCCTAAAATCACTCATGCCATTCATAGCTGAGGGACTTAAAGGCTCTGCCTATTGAGGAAACAAAATAGCATTAAAGTCCCCAACTATAATCCAAGGAAGTTTACCAACAGTGGTATTGATAGTTGAAAGCTCAGACCAAAGAGACTTCCTAAGATTGAGGTTATTTGATCCATAAACACAAGTCATAAGAAAGGAAAAGGATCTATTTAAAGGGGAGACCTCTAAATGGATCAGTTGATCATTTGTACTAAGAATGGAACACCTGGGTTCCAAGCTAACATATTCCTAGCATTTGAATCAAATTCTACATTACTGTATGTACACCATTTAGGGAACATAGATTAGCAGACATTATTTAGGAAGGAAAGGGACTTGATCCTAGTCTCAATAAAGCAAACAAAAGAAACTTACAACCTTTTAAGATTAACTTTTACAACTAGTTATTTTTTGGGGTTGTTAATACCCCTGACATTCCAAAAGACTAAACCCATAAAACAAAAAACCATAATGAAGGTCTCCTACTTCTATTTCCTCCTAGATTTCCTACTTTTCCTTACAGTGAAATCCCCTTCTGCCCCTCCCATAATAGGACTATCAATACTAGGAGCCAATTCAGAAGTAGGTGAGGATGAATGGGTACCTACCTGATCCACCGCAGGATGATTGGGAACCTCAAGATCTCCACTCGAGTTATCTTGCTTCTTTTGATCCTTGCTTCGTTGAGTAGAACTACCAAAAGGACTAGCTTCCTTCCCAACTTGTATTTCCATCTTAGAGATTTGATCAATCTGTTGAGATCCATTACCCTGACTTTGCTCAATTTGAATCTCATAATTCTTGGCCTCCTCATTGCTTTTAAGTTTCCTTTCAGAAACTGAATCCTGCTCCCTTCTTTGCTGATTTACATTCCTTTTTCTTTGCTTGTTGATCAGGCTTCCATTCATACTCAATCTATATTTCCTTAAAGATTATTTCCCCTTCTTAATTATAAGTTGCCAGTTGGAAAGAAGAAGGCCAAATTTTTTGCAATTATTAGCTCCACACACATTCTTGCATAGACAATCCTAGACATTCTAACAGTTTGATTATCCACGAGTAAGGGATGTCCAATAGCACTTACAATTCTACCTAATCCTTTTGTGTTCTAGTATTCCATGGGAACATTGTGAAATCTAGCCCACACTGGGGCAAACCTAATTTCCTCTTGTTCCCCCCCATTTAGACACCACTTTCGTAAAAATAAAGGTTTTCCTTGGATATGCCAAGGATGTAACATCCCGTTTCCGTACTAAGGGTTAGAACCTTAGATTTTTGTAATTGAGAAATAGCAATGAGTGATTAGAAAAATATATTTCATGCTCATACATAATGTTAGTATACACACAAGTGAATTTGAATTTTTGCACACATTAAAATGATTGTACATGTATTCATTGACAATTATCGGGTATAATTGATCTATAAATGTGATTATAATAGGAATTGTGAATTATTTGTATTGAAAATTGATTTTTTAGAGAATAAGCATTGATTTAGAACTTTCGGTGATATATGAAAATTTTCTAGAATTTAAGGGTATTTTTGGACTAGGAAAAATAACAAGTGACAGAACAATTGATGAATAATAGTAAAAATAAGACTTGAATGACAATGGAAATTTTTATATGTGACATTAGGATTTAATGACATATGTCATTGAAAATTAGGAGTCAATTGGATTAGAAATGTGAGATAAATGGACTGGTTATTAAGGAGGACCCATTAAAAACCATAAAGTGGTGACATGTGGCAAGTGACAAGTGTCACTTTCCATGCTACACATCTCATGCTCGTAACTTACCCTTGCAAGAGCAATGTTCATTTGTTCTTTACATGTGGCTAAATGCTCTCTCTCTCTCCTTCATTTTTCTTCATTCTTCTTCTCTACCATCTACGACACTCTCTTCTCACCCTTTTAACGTGAGTTTTGCTTTAACCCTTCATTTTCTACTCCAAAATCATGTTGTCTTCTTCATTTATCACAAAAGACCTAACTATTCCACTTTTAAATAATGATGCACATGTAAGAGAAGGAAGCCAAGGTTGAGAGAGATTTTAAAGAATCTTAGAGCTTAATTAAGTAAGTAACATATTACCCTTTATAGCTTTGATGAATGAAGCATGTTTGATAATAGTTGGAGGTTAAATGTTCATAAATTGAGGATGGCTATATGCAAAAATGTGGATGAGAAATGTGTTTAGATTTATATCTTACTTTTGTGTTGATGGGTGTAGGAAAAAGTACGAAAAAACTGGATATATAATAAGTTTTTGATCTATTTTCATAATTAATTAATGTGAATCTCTTTGGGTTTTCTTGTGATGAAATAAAAGGAGTATAAAACTAAAGAAAGGGAGGAATGTGGTATTTTGAAATGGGAAGAATTAAGATGATAGTTAGAAGTGAAATGAAAGTGAAAATGAAATTGAATATGTGTAGGAAGTTAGTGAGGAATGTGTATATATGTGTATGTTCTGTTATTAAGGTTCATGATCAATCATAGACTATAATTTGTTTATAGATGATATTGAGCTGAGATGGAGTTAAGAATGAGGAGTAAATGAAGTAGAAAAGGTGATCTTAGTATAAGATGTTTTAGGGTAAAATCTGGAATCAAAATTGGAAGGTGATCTAGAAAATGTAGAAGTAGTATGTTCATTAAGTATGCTTAAGTCTTTTATCCATAACTTTTTCTCTAATTATCCAAATGATATGATTCTTCATTTTTGAGACATATGACTACATTTTTCATGAAGACATCGAATTCAAATTATGTCTTAAAAGTCTCTAATTCTGATATGAAGTTAGAAAACTGGGTATGCCTCTGTGAAAGTTCGTCGCGGTGAACTTACAAGTTTTGGCTAGGATTCATCTCGAGAAAAGTTCTCCGCGGCCAACTCTTGGTTTCGTCGCAGTGAACTTGTGATATTTTTGTGAAAATTCCTCTATGGAGGAGTTCGCCACGGTCAACTTTTGGCTTCGCTACGGCGAACTTCCCTACACCTTAAACATGCTTCGGTATTTTTAAAATATCTTGATATGTAGTTATCCAAATGGAATGATTTTTTATTTGGAGTAAACTAGAGACATAGGAATACAAAGTTTATGAAGAAATCATATTTTAATTCTTTCTATAAGAATTTCAATTTCAGGGTGGAAGATGAGTATAGGGTACTATCTTAGTATAAGAATAGTCCAAAATTATTTGGAGTATAACTTTTGAAATACTGAATCAAATTGAATGATCTTAGTGTCACTAGAAACCTAAGAGATAGGAGAACAATTTTATAGAAGAAAATGTTATCAGATTCCCCAATTTTCATTGTCTAAATGATCAGGAATAGTATATCTGAAAGTCAGTGTTTGGAGAAACATAAGAAATGATTCATTAGGTTATAAATTAGATTCTAATGATTTTTTGAGGAATAAACCATAAGTATAAATGGTACTTATGTGAGTTTGGGAATACGAATGTTTACGTGACGAGTATAATAGAGCAATACTCAGGATTGTCATGAACATGCATTGTGCATATTGTATATGCAATTATGCATAAAGAAATACTTATAATTGTGCAATTATTAATGTGTGTGCAACGTGTGTATTGCATAAATTGAATGTGCAGGATAAATGTCCACATACAGACATTTCTAGAACATGGAAGCTAATACTAAACTAGACTGTACTGTGAGTCGACCTAGATGATCTTGCTTTAAATAGTTTTCTTGTTTCAATTATATATTGAAATATTTTTTAAATATGATTATGTAGATTTCGGAGTTTGAAAGTCTGAGGCATTTGATGCATGCATAATATTGGATGTGCTTGTTGAATGTGAATTGGACTAACTATGTGTTTTCTCAACTTGATTGTTGAATTCCAGACCAAGTTTCGAAGAAAAATGTGAATATGCATATGAATGAAAAAGTGATTCTCAACTTAAATGTTGAATGTCAGGCTGAGGTCCGATGATATGTGAAAGTGACTGATTGATTATATGTGATTGATGCATTCCATTACATGAATGCATGAAAGATAAAGGTAGGTGCGACTAGAGTCGCTAGTGAAAAAGAGCTTAAAGCTCAGAATGTGATAAGAGTCTCTGGCTCTGTTGTGAATGTACCTGGTATCCACTAAGGGATATGGGACATTATCTGATAGAAGCTCAGTATCCATTAAGGGATATGGGCTAGTGAAATAGCTTAGTATCTACAAGGGATATGAGCTAGTAAAAAGGTACTCGACCACAACAAAATAATAAATGAAAGTGAGTCTCACATGCATTGCATATAAAATTGATATGTATGTTTCAAATGAATAAAATGAACTGTGTGACCGCTCTGAATGTGAATTGTGAAATAAGTGATCAAAATGATATGTGATGCTATTTGATTATAACTGAAATGATGTGAATTAAGTGATTACATGATCTGTATGTGATTTGTGATTGAGTGAGTCATCAAGGATGGTCACTCACTGAGTTCACAAAACTCACCCGAAATTTGCAATATTTTTTAAGGCTCTAAAAGGTTACCCCATTAGGCTAATGGGAGTATAGCCACTGCATACAAATAAGAGATTGGATCAGTTCATGTCTGCATTTTTATGACTTATTTTTATATCAAATTGTGTTTTCCACAATGATTGTATTATGTGTATGTAAATAATTCTATTTTGTCACAACTTTCCAAATTGGAAATGTTAATAAATGATTTTGAAGCGTGATGTTATTATGTTTATAAGTGTTTTACCTTTGTAATGGGCCCGAGTGGAAAGTGAATTTCAATGATTTGTGTAATGGTTGTAATGATGTAAATGAAATTGTTATGAAATAAAACGGGGTCGATTTAGTTACTAATTTCTGTATACACTTATGCTATTTTTTGAAAAAATTGTAATGAGTTTCAATTGTTTGACTGTTCTAGGACACCACGCTTGCAGGATTCGCACTTAGACATCACTCAGGATGTCGGGTACGTGTCTTGCAGGAGTAGGGTGCTATAAAGGACCCCTTTTTAGAAACTAAGGTAAACCTATCCCCTAGTCAAATTTGAACAAAAAGTTGTTTGAACTCATAATTAAGACTTCCTTAAGCCCAAACTCTAACCACGATTTTGCTAGCGCTCTCTAAACAACAGGGAAAGTTGGAAGCTTATCTGAGAAGAATCCTATTAGGGCTAATTGGAGATAAGTAACACCTTTCCTTGCTAACTCTGGAGGAGGAATGCCATTGATCTTATCCTCCTTAACCTCTGAGGGATAGTAGGTCAGTGCCTTTGCTGTCGAAGAATCCTCCATACAATCAGCCACAACTGACTTCCATGATATGATATTCTCCAGTGTTTTCATCGCAAATGGGAGAGGGATTATTTTTGGTTCAGACCCCTGCTGATTAGCTGAGACACCTACATCTACTAGGGTTTTGGTCGAGGATGTGTTTTGGGTACAATTTATGGACGAGGTAATTTTGGGAGGTGGGTTTTTGGTCAGTCAAAGGCAGATAATGTTTGCGTATGGGTATTGTAGTGTATTAGGGTTAGGAGAATCGGTGTTGTGGGTTGGAAAAGGTGCTTGTAGTGGGGTAAAACGAGTTCAAAATGTGGTGGGAGAAGAGGAAGAAGCCATAGAGAGGCGCACTTATACTAGATCAATTGGGATATATTTTTCTCTAAACTAAAAAATGATGATATTAGTAGAGAACTGAGTATGATTTTATTTGTTTAAAGTCTCTTTTAATGTTCTTGATCATTTTTTATTGATATTACCAATTATTTTAAGTGCTTTGATGCTTTGGTTTGAGTTTCAACAACTGTTTATTAAGTTATTTATCAATTGGTCAACCAATATCTTAGTATGGTCAACCGGTATCTTCAAAGTTCATCCTTTTTTTCCTTTCTAGTAAGCATGCTAGTTATTTGGTTGCTAATCTAGGTGATCATTTAGATACATTAGTCGACTAATGTCATTTCACCCATGAATTGTTCTCTTTCTAATGAGTTTGTTTTGAGTTTAATGATTGACTACCTACCCTTGTAAATCAACCAATATACTTCATTGATCGATCAATATAACTTTTCCTTTATAAACCTTTATTTAAGTGAGTTTGTAACATGTTTTGGTTATGAGTATAGTCAACTACACACCAATAATAGTTGACTAGCCATGCTATATAGTCAACCAATCGTCTTAGTTCATCTTTATTTCTCTTTTTCTATTCTATTTTTCATCTTTGTTGTTTATAACTTTGAAAACTCTAAACAATTCACCCCTTTTGTTTGAAAAATATCATCCCCTTTTCATAAAAAATATCATTAGATAGCTTCATATTAAAATTTATCATTCTTAAAATTTTTCTTAATTAAGAATTATTTTTTCAAATTGATGCTTTCTTAGTTAAATTATAAAAGGATTTAAGTTTGTTTCCCTTTCACTATATTGATAAATCTTTGGTTTTGTTCACTTTTGACAATTTAGACACTTTTCTATATTACATTCTTGAAGTTTTGGAGATTTCAAAATTATACACTCATTTATGAAATTTATTATTTGGTATTTTAATTTTACTTGTACTTTTTTAATTTTTAATCATAAATATGGTTAAAACTTACCTTGTTGCTTTCATTTTTTTAAAGTTAGGCGTGACACCAAAATTAGATATTTTTTTAAAATTCAATATAATTAAGGATGCTTCTTTCAAAATTATGCAATTACTTTGACTTAATTTCTATAATTTATTTAATAAGCTTACTAATCTCATTCAAATTCAGTTTGATATTTTAACTAAGTTAGCTAGATGCATGCATTTATGGACAAATGATTTCTTCTTGATGATTTATAAAGGGGGAGAAAACTTTGCGACATTAGATTTAGGAGCAGTGATTAAATTTAAAGGGAGTATTGTTTTGTTATTTTTGTATGTCTTACTTTTTATGTGATATGCTTGAGTAAATTTATGTTATCAACATGTATAGTTGTTTTTAATTATGTTATCTATATGTGTGTATGTTTTTGGATATTAAATATTTCTTTTATTCTTGATATTTTATTGCATTTTATACAAAAATTAAAGGAAAGTTAATCACCTTCATGCTAGTTGTTTGTGCTTAATTTTATATTTACTCTCTAATGTTAGAAGTTTTTTATCGTCATCAAAAAGTGGAAGATTATTAAACTAAGGAAGGTTCTAATAGATGTTTTGATAATAAAAAACAAAATTATTACCAACAAGTTTATTAGGTTGATGAAAAGCAATATAAGAACGAAATGAAGTCAAAAACTCAAAAATGTTACTTATGAAGTTAACAAAGAGAAGTTGAAGTTAAAAACCATTAAAATGAAGATCAAACCAAAAAAAAAGAAGATTAAAGTTTATCAAGTTCATTTTTAGTTTGTAATGTTAAATGTAATTGCATTTAGTCACTTTGATGTTTTAAAAGGCTTACCAAGCATAAACATTTCATTTCACTTTATTTTAGAAGTCTTTACATTCATTAGTCGGCGTTGAAGCTTTTGATTTTAATAAAAAATCCTCTTGATATTTTAAATAAAATTTTAGGAACATTTTGGAAAGTATTTAAATTATAATGGCATTAAACAAGTTTAGTTTAAGAATTTGAAGTTGATGAAATCATGCTTTTTAGGATGATTGGTTAACCAATATGGGTTAATGGTTGACCAATATAAATTAAAAGTTGTTAAAGTTGACGTATTATAAGTTTGTTTTAATAATGATTGATGTATTGGTCAACTAATCTACCATATTAGTTGACCAATACATCTACTTATTGATTAATGTTCCAATGGCTAGTGAATTTGTTACCTTTAATGCATACTTATTGACTAATATGTTATATTGGTCAACTAGGACAATGCATATAGCCGTTATAATAACTATTTCATAGCTTTTAAAGCTAGGAATAGTCCCAAAATACTATAAATAGGTATCTTTTCATTATCTTTACCATCAATAAGTTTTTAAGTGTATTTTACACATATTTATAAGTATTTTTAATTAGTTGAGCATCAATGTTTTGCATTTGTGTGAATGAGCCTCTTTGTTGTTATCAAGTGAATAAGTGATATATTTTTTAGTTATAATTCTTTTTTTTAAGTGTTAGATATTGTATTTGGGAGTGTTCTAATTAGGATTAAGATTCCTCTTTTCCTTGGCAAGAAATTATAAGAAGGGTTCCTATTGATTGAGAAGATTGTACAAAGGTTATTTTTCACCTTGAAAGAAGAATTATAGTTGAAGTCCAAGAAGGGTCTTAAGAGTAAATGTATGCAAGAGTTGTTTATTGAACCACTATAAATAGATTTGCATGCTCTCTTACCTATCCTCTTTAAATTATTTCTCATTATTTGTAAATTAAACAATTTCCTCATCCTTATTTACATTGATTATTGTTAATTGAGTATATTAGCTAAAAAATGTTGAATTTTACAAACACTCAATTCACCTCCCTTTTAGGTGTCATTAAGGGCTAACAAAAACATAATATAATTGAAAATCTTTATAAAAATTGGATTAACCTCTTTTAGGAATTTTTAAATCATAAATCTTCTAGAATATATAGGGAAAGTAAAAATAGTTCGACCTTACTCTAATATAAAATCAATGGGTTTAACTCGAGTTGATTAGACTTTAGGTCAAGTTTGAATTTCATAACATTATCCTAATCAACTTTAATCTCGCTCGATATTTTATCTTCAAAAATGACATTGTTTTGTTTCTTTATTTAATTAAAGGTTAAAACCTAAGTCTCGATCACCTACTACCTTGATTAAAAGCTAAAAAACTAAGTTGAAACCTAAATGTCATTGTGTCATCATCGATTGCTCCATTATGTTTGAGCTCTAAGAGGTTAGCAATATGTTTCATTGCATCTTGATATGGGTATATGTTTGTAGATAGCAATATATTGATCATTTTTATGTTTGATGTTTCTTCTATTGTTGATGTTCAAATATAATGTTTCTTCATCCATATTGTGAAGAATATGTCTATAACTGAATTTGTTTAGGAGGTACTAGATTAAAGTTTTTTTATAGGGGTTTGTATCATCTTTTTCATTGTAAATTACAAGTAGCACAAAGTTAAGTTTGTAGCTCTTTTCATCTTAATTCTAGCAAGTGCAAATTGTAACTATGTTTAATGAGCAAATAAAAATTTCTAAGTTAAGCTAATAAATTTCCTAAGCCTAATTAGGTTTAGGTTCAGGTTAAATAACCTAAGTTTAGATTTAAAAAATAGAATTTTAAGCCAGGGAATATGCCATAAGGGGCATATCTACAACCAGCCCATTGCTATCCTTAGGAATGTGCTCAAAACATGTAAAACAAATGTATAACTAATTTAACCAAACCTACCAAAATATTGGAAAGTATTTCAAGGAATGGTTACTCGTGTTATATACCTATTATTGGTTTAGATATCCACAATGTATGCCAATGTAAAAATAATAATATAAGTTCACTAATATAGGAATTAATTATTTCATTTTATAATTGACTCCCCTCACTATGTGACCTAACATATTACCTGTGAAAACAAAAGTATTTAAGAACTTATTCCTTGCATTAATTTAACTACAAGGTGTTCAAACCTACTCACTCATACCCTACCTCATCTTAGGAAAAGGAATGAGACCATGTGTAAGATCTTAACTACCTCACCTTGACTATATAAAGGAGAGTCTGATTTTAGACAAAAGGTAAGCTATTTCTATCACTCAAAATCTATTTTCGAGTATGCAAACTCTTTTAAGACTGATGAGTCTTTTTTTTTCCAAAAGTTCAGGATAAACCTACCAAGTAGAAAGAAGGCCTTTAATTTACAAAGTCCAAAAGTTTGGAATCATCAATTAGTATCATCTATAGAAAACATAAGAAAATTTAAGTCATTATATAGTCTTCAATAATTCAAGTACATGGACTCGACAATGATAGGAACTCTATATAAGGCTCCATTTATTATCTAACAACTTTATGGTAGATATGTTTATGTTATCGGAAGAATAAGTTCATATTTTAATTGAGTTAGTATAGAGTTGAGGCATTCTTTCCACTAAACAGTGTGTTGGGAAACAGTAGAATTATAATGAAAATTTTTTGTTTTAATTTCTTGAAAGTCAAGATCACTTAAACTTTATAAAATGATTAATATGTAAATCATAACAAAGTATAAATAATAATTTGTGCCCTATTTTGAATCTTGATCATATTATTATCGTATCTTGCTCAACCACTGTAGTTGTATAAGTGCTTAACCTCTAATAGTATCCATAAAACATCTTGAAGAACTCTATAACTTTTATAGAGAGGGTTAGGTAAGCAGCTTAGAGCTTAAATCTATTTATAATATATTTTGGACATTTTAGTAATTTAGTTGAAATTAAATTCTAATTTTAATTAAACTTTAACTAGAATTATAGTTAATTATACTTAAATACTAATTATTTCCAATTAGATACAATATCTGATATTGATCCTTATTTATTAAATATCTCATATTTAATTATAAAATTTCTCAAACTTTACAATCGAGTCCACCTTGATTAAAACACTTTGCTCTCTTTATCCCATGCTTTTTGTGTGACCCATTAGGTTCCTAAATATGGTGATAATGAATATAAATTATAACACTAAATTATACTTAGATTATAGATTAAATTATGTAATTAAACAAGTTATATTCATAAATCAAGATTAACGTCTAGCAATATATTATGACCATCCAAATATTTAAGAACGTTAAAGTGATTTGGACTAATTTTTATGTATGATTTGTCGTATAATTTAATCATTTCTTCATACAATATTTCAATTAGACATTGACCGTGGAATTAGTGTCTATTATATTTAAGTCTAATCTTATCAGTTCTCCCCCATCAATAATCAATTTAATTAATGAAATTTATAAAATCTTTATAAAATATTATTTCACCTTAGCAAGGATCTCCTAAATCAATACTAATCGAGAACAATGGAATATTCTCCCTAATCACTTTAGGTCATAAATCATGTATTAATCAATCAACTACCTGTATATAGTTCATACTATATCTAATGACTACCAACTGTGACATCATTGACTAGAATAGGTTATAAGTAGTATCAAAACATAACAATCATTATAAGAGATAACATTGGAGATCTCAAGTTAAAGGATCACCTATCATCATCACAATAAAAATTACCATAGACTTATAAGTAATGTTCTAAATGGAATTCTCATATGAGGTCAGTTTAGTGAACTTGTTTCTCTAAAAAGAACCCACATGTCTATAAGATTGACTACTTCCTTTATAAGAGAAAATTTAATGTGCACTAGTATTTTTACGCTCTATTAAATTTTGCAATGATGGTTTTGACATAAAAAACTTAAGCCTTAATTTTAAGAGGAGTGGGTAATAAAACCACAGGTTTAGGTACCTTATATAAATGGATCCTCAGGAGATGAAGGACGTAATAATATGTCCTTATAAAATAGAAGTCAAGTATTCATAGATGCTTAAGTTTAAAACATCTAATAAAAAGACTAAGTATGAAGTTTTATGATATAGATTAAGGTTATAATCCCACTTACAACTCTAAGCTGGCTTATTTCAATTTGATTCTTTATTTGTGGTAAACCAAGTTAAACTGGAGTATAAGGAATTTCTACAAAGATATCATTATAAATACCTAAAACTTATATAAATAATGAAAATAAAATTTAAGATTATATTTGTAGAACACAACATAGTTATAGGCCCATTGGAAAAATCAAATGCCTAAAAAAGTTCACCACCTAATAAGAATTAGGAGAAAGAAAGTGTGTGAAATAATAGACATAAAATAATTTATGATGGTATAAACTTCACAAGGATATATTATAGTTCCATACTAATATATTTATTAAAAGCGGTTATCTTAATATTGAAATGTTTAGAAAATGGTTAATGTAGTGTTATTTATATAAGTTATTGTAAAGTTGATTCATCAACCCAGAACGAATGGATTGTTCTTTAGTTAATGCTTTGCTTTGATGTTGTAACATCCCACTCCTATCTAACATATGCTTGTGCGCCCTTCGGTTACACATGCACATGCTTAACAAAAATGACGTGTTAACTATCTCACTTTCACTTTATCACTTGGCATCATAATTAAAATCACAAATCACACATTTACTAAAATCTAGAATTTCCTATTTTATATCATAACCATAATGTACATTGTATCTTTAAGTTCAACATCATCCATATATATACAACATCATCTTATGAGCATAAACAGCTCAGTCTGCATATTATGCTACAAATATGAGGAATGCACAAATGTTATTAACAAACTATGTCTTCAATTCCCAGTTGACTGACCTTTGAGCTATATCTGATCATCAAAATTGCACAAAATATGCTTCTATGGAGTCTTAGAAGCTAGGTCGTCTCACTTTGGAGCCTAAAATTGTTAACAGTGCAATTTTAATGAGTTTTGCTAACTTAGTAGAGTAATCATCCTCGGTGGTTCACTCATGTTATAAAACACAATCAATCATAAACATATTGTCACACAGTTCATATCAACTGAATTAGCATCAAGTTCTATCACAAACAAATTATATTTCATTCAAACAATTTAATTAAACTATCACTTCATTACACTTGAATAAAACACAATCATTGCTTTAATACCATGTATTCAAACATATAACATTGTCACAGCTTTACAAATCATTCAATGAATTCAAATCATATATGAATCTTATATGTATAGGTCTCATATTCATTTTTATATTGTTGTGACTGTATGTTTTCTTAGTATCCCGTATCACCGGGCTCATTGATCACAGTGACCCTTAGGCTCTAAACACATATATTTGAGCTTTAAGCTCTTTTTAGTAGTAGTCTTAGTTAGTAGCAACACCAGTCACAACTGCTTTTATGTTACATATATTGAAATGAAATGCATGCCACAATTCATTCAATACAATCAATCACTTTCATACACATTATCTCAGTCAATACAGTCAGTCATAACATTCAGTCACTTTTAGTTGGGCATCATTTAGGCAGTCTCATTCACATACAAGTAGCACTTCCAATGATATTCACATGCATCAAATGCTTCGGACAAGTATTTTCTGAAATTCAGTACATATTCATCATATATTAATTTCAATTCAGTAATATCATATCAAATTAAAGGGAGACCATCTTAGGTTACTCACAATTGCTCCCTGAAGCTTATTACCTTGGCATTCCGACAATATCAAAATGTGATCGTGCTAATTTCTCTCCTATATACATTAACACAATTTCACATTACTATACTGCTTATGCAATTGAGTAAACACTGTTGAATCATAAATGGATAGTATTGACTGCAGACTATGAAAACACTTGTAACTATATAAAGATTACTCTTAGATATATTATTTGATTCATCAAAATGCTCTTTTTATAGGCATACAAGATATGAGATCGTTGTATAACGTTCTCCACGACTATAGCCTATGATCCCACTACTCAGCTACATCTACTAAAATCTACGAACAGACTTGATAACTAGGTAAACATGTAATATCCTGTTACCCATGTTAGGGCTATAATTGTAAACTATGAGAAATTTCTGAGAAATTAGGAAAATGCACATCATGCATAATTAATGGTGACATACACATTTATTTTGCACATTCATATGATTGTACATGCATTCATTGGCATTTCTGGGAAGTGAAAATTGTGGATTTATTGGAGTGTATTAAATGTGATTTGGCAATTTTTGCACATGTTGGATATTTTGAAATTTTGGTGAATTATTTTTTAGCCGAAAAATTATTTGAAGAGTCATATTATTATTTCGGAATTTTTGGTGAATTTTAGAAATTTTTGAAAAATTCAGGGTATTATGGACCAATGATAGAGTGACATGTGGCAGTCTTATTTAAGTAAAAAATGGCTTGCTTGTGATGACAAGTGTAAGACATGCAAGCCTACATGTAGCTTGTGTTTACGGGTGGCTTATATTGGGATTAGGAAAAGATCATTATAGTTTATATTCTTCACCAAATTCTCTTCACCGTTCTTCTTCACTGATGCTCTGTACATTGGGTTTATTATCATTGCTGGAAATAAAAGCTGAAACAAGTAAGTAACTTGATGATAGTTTATGGTGTAAAAATATACATGCATGAATGGGTTAGAGATTTGAGGTTTCGGTGTTGAATGAATTAGACGATTGATTTGAGAATTAGGAATTTTTTAACACTGTGTTGGATGGACTCTAGATTGGAAAATATGTATATACTTTGTCCTGGTTTTGAGAAACCCGAAATGGTACATGCTTACATTGTTTCTGCTGTTATCAGTAGAAATGAAGTTTGATGGTTAAGCATGAGTCTTGGATTTTTAAAATGTGTATATGTTGATGAGCTAAAAATGAGATAGAAGAAATGTTTTGAGTGAATATTTGAGTTGATTGGTGCAACATCCCACTACCACATGACACATACCCAAACATTTAAGCATATTCAAGTACATATCCTATGATAATGGCATGTTAGAGCAAATGCAAAACCAAATCATACATGGCATCATCTAACATAATCGAAAGTCACTAAATTTTAAAACCATTCATTACATTAATCCAAACAAATTTACACTATTTCCTTTAGACAAATAATTACATGACCTCATATAGGTTCTACCAAAAAAAACAACAAAATACAAGACTCGATACTCCTGGAGTAAGCTGACAGACCTCTGATCCATAACAAAATCCAAAGGGTCCTTTAGTCCTGTCTATGAACTAAGTCTCCTGTCTCGTACCTGAAAAATCATGTTGCAATTTTTATGAGTTTTGCGAACTCAATGAGTGAACCATCATTGATGATTTCACCAGATTACAAACACACACCACATATCTCACATATATTCATTCAGATCATGTATACACGCCAAATATTTGCACAACATGATATTTCATATAATCTCACAATCCACATAGCCAAGTACAACAAATAGATCACAACAATTTATCATTCGTTTTAGCTTTGCAAATCATTAAATATTATATGCATGAGACTCTCATTCTGTCTTATTATTGTGACCGAGTGCCTATCACAAACTTATTCAAATACCAGTCTATATGGCTCAGTCAAACAGAATCACGGAGCATAGCTCTACGCACAAAATCAGAAAATCACGGAGCAAAGCTCTACGTGGAAGCGCTTCATATTAGCAACTCAAGTCACAATACCTTTATCTGAGCATGCGTTATATGAAATGCAACAATTTTAGAAAATCTCATATATCACAATCTTATACAAATGTTCAGGCAAAATTTCACATTTATCGGACCTAAGTCCGGCATTCAACTTTCAAGAAGAATCAAATGTCAAAATTTTATATCAAGTCAAAAACACTCCCAAGACATGCCCAACTATCAAACTCCTCGAACCTCAGGTTCGGAATCCAGAATCAACTCACAAACAGTTTAATAATATTGGAAATGTAATAAATTAAATTAAATTCAAATAAAATCAATCCTAGGAAATCATCTAGGTGAC
>JAOTIZ010027700.1:0-21304 GCA_027123425.1 Erythroxylum panamense | reverse complement strand
TGAAAATAAAATGTGTTACTGATGTGATCATGTGGTACTTCTGATGTATGTGAAATTATGAAATAATTGTGATATGCTTGATTGTTGCATGAATTGAGTGAACCATCGATGATGGTTACCTCACTAAGTTCGCAAAACTCACCCAAAATTTGTAATTATTTTTCAGGATTTGAAGAATACCCCGTTAGGTAAACGTGAGTATTATTACTGCATACAAGTGAAAGCTAGAAGTCGGGATCAGTTCGCGTCTGCCTTGTGTCTTTTTTTTTCTTTTCGCACTGAACTGTATTTTCCGCAAAGTATTGTATTTAGTGTATTTGAATATATTTGATGTGTATAACTTACCGATTGGAAAAAGGTTTGCAAAAGAGATTGATCATCGTATAATGTGATTTGTTTTTGGAATGTGCAAATAGAAATTATAGTATGTGAAAACAAAAATTTGGCAACTCTTGTAAATGAAAATGTTTCTGAATAGAAGTGGACCAAAATTACGATTATTGATTTTCACGTACGCTTGAAACAAATTTTTTTTGAATTTTTGACGAACTAAGTGATGTAGCATGCCACCCTCGCGGGGCACGGACTCGGATATCACCATCGATGTCGGGTTCAGGTCATGCAGGAGTGGGGTGTTACACATTTCTTTTACGAGTAACATATATTTCTTCTTATGTTCCAAAGTGATTTTAGTTCCATTTTTTTTCCACACTTGAAACACAAAAACAATACAACAATTTTCAAAACTTCTCCCTCTTACATGTACATAGTATATGATCGTGAGAATCCTCTACAAACACTTTTATCCATACCAAGATCCACCATTTTGGATCTAACTAATTTTCAAAAATCACCAATGACACTCCGAATAATATATATGTAGATACTGAAAAGTAATACAACTAGTCAAAATGAGTATGACAACTATACTTTCAAAGAGAGGCAATTGGCATTGTAGAGTTAGAAAACTCATTTGAAACGCAAAAATACAAACTCTTTTAAAACTTATCCCCCCATACATCGTTTAGTTACTAGTCCTTTTTCAATTATTGTGGACTTTATATATGTTAATGTAAAGGCCTAACATCAATTTAAAAGTCTATAAAGTTGACAATTGTGCACTAAGTAAATAAGCTTTATCTCTATCTATCCAATGAAAATAGTTAGAAAACTAAATGCTTTAAAGGGGGTTTCAATATGAAGTCATAACATTGTTGACTTGTCTTGACTAATTTAATTATTTTGTTTTTTTGTTTTAGTTTAATTAATGAAGTCTTATTTCTTAGGTTATCAGTTAATTAAGGTTAATAAACGTAATGACATATAGTTTGGAGACCTAAATTGAGCTATGATTACTGGTGAATATAGAATTGTAATTTTATTGTAGGAATGATCTTTTTTTAAAAAAGGGGGATATTCATTTTATAGGGAAAATTCTGCCAAATTTTCAATAGGCTTCTCGTATAGCTCATGACTTTGAAATATTATAATATTTCATGGCAATTGTTTTAATATATCCCAGTTTGTATATTGTGAGCGTTTTTTGGGAGTAGGTTATAAGATATCAATTGTTCACAGTATTGATATTTGCAACGAGATTCAAAAGAAGCTTTACCAAGTATTAAAATGATATTCATATCCTTATAAGTCAGGATTTGAAGAATGATTTCTAACACATATTGAAGAATGAAAATTGTATCAGTCTGTATATTTCTCATTCTAGGTCTGCCTCTCATCATCTTCCTTCACGTACTTCAACATGATCCTTTGACTGCTTAGTTAAGGTTAGTGATTTAGTTTGTTACTATGTTTTCTTGAACTTACATTTATTTGGGTATTTCTGTACTTTTAATGTGCAAATTATTACATATATATCTTTTTAAAATTGTATATGTTAAAACAATTTATTAAAATAAGTATTCATATTATTATGAATACTTATGAAATTTGAGACTAGTACATATTTAATATAGGAGTTTTAACATTAATTATCATCAAACATATATGATTACAAGCATATATGTTAGATGTTAAATTTACAATTGTTTTAGATATCAACCCATATATCTTAACCCATAACTTTTGATCCATAGTAACGAGAACTTGTTATCTTCGTTCACATGTCTTATGTTAGATGTTATGAAATTTATTGTGAGACAATGATCGACTACTAACTATGGATTCACAGTTTTAAATTAACAGTTATCAAAAAATGAGTTTTCAGGATAGATCTTGGATGTATAGACGAAAAAATGCTGATGGTTTCGTTAATCCTGAATTTGTTGAGGGAGTGAAGGCTTTTATTCCTTATGCATGTTCTCAACCAGCATTTATGGATGAGTTAAAGATCAGAAGTCCATGTAAAAAGTACAAACACAAATGTTTCCTTACTATTGATGACGTTAATCGGCATTTGTTGAGAAAAGGATTTGTCCCCAATTATTTTGAGTGGACATGACATGGGGAACTAGACATTTCTAGCACCTCAAGAGTTAATCAACCAGAATCGTCTGTCAACCTAAATGAGTATGAAGGGGGATTGGATTTAGAACAAACTATGTGGAACAAACAGAAAATCCATACATGCGAGTGGTTTATGATGGGAGTGGTTATACCTTTAAGAAAAATAGGGAAATTCTTGAAGAAGAACCTAACCCACAAGCAAAACAGTTTTTTGACTGACTACAGTCAGCTGACTGAGAATTGTGGCCAAATTGTGAAACAATGACCCAATTGTCTTCAATTGCTTGAATATTGAACATAAAGTCTATAGGATATATTTCAGATCATAGTTTTGAGAAAAATTTAGAATGGTATAATGATTCATTGCCTGTTGATCATACAATAGTTGATAGTTTTTACAATATGAAGAAACTTATTAGGGGTCTTGGTTTGCTTGTTGAAAAGATTGATTGTTGCAAATTGGGATGTATGTTATATTAGGAAGATGATTTATAATTACATGAGTGCAAATTTTGTGGTCAACCTAGGTTCAAGCCTAGAAAGTACTCTATGAAACATAAATTAGTACCCTAAAAGCGGATGTATTATTTACCACTAACTCTAAGACTTCAAAGTCTATATACTTTTGATGTTAATGCATCTCACATGAGATAGCATAATGAATATGAATAGGAAGATGGAATAATGAGTCTTCCATCAGATGCACTGACATGAAAACATTTCAATGACACCCATTTTGAGTTTGCAGTTGAAAATTGAAATGTTAGGTTGGATTGTTGACGGATAGATTCCAACCTTTTGGTTAATTCGGCCAACAATATTCATCATGTCAATCATAATTACTCCTTATAATTTTCCTCTATGGATGTGTATGAAATACACATATATGCTCTTGACAGTAATTATGCTAGGGCCTACAAATCCAAAATATAAAATTGATGTATTCTTACAACCACTGATATCTGAATTGCAGCATCTTTGGGAATATGATGTTCATACATATGATGTGTCTTTGAAATATAATTCTGTGTTGAGAGCGGCTCTAATATAGACTATTAGTGAATTTTCGGCATATGCCATGTTGTCTGGATGGAGCACAGTAGGAAAATTGACTTATCCTTATTGTGGCAATGATTCTAATGTATTTTATCTTCCAAACGGGGGCAAAACATGTTGGTTTGCTAATCATGGGAAATTTCTTCTTCCAAATCATCCATTTAGACGCAATAAACAAAAGTTCATTAAGAATAGGATAGTAAAAACACCTCCTCCCCCTCACAAAGTTGGTGAAGAGATTTTGTAGGAGGTTAAGGAATTAGGCTTATTGAAAGTTACAGAATTTGAAGCTGATGAAGTAAATACAAACATTAGTAAAAACTTTGGTTGGAAAAATGAAGCATCTTTTGGGATTTGCCATATTAGAAAAATAATTTGATACGTTATAATCTAGATGTGATACATATTTAAAAAATATTTTTAACAATTTGTTCAATACCACAATGAACAATGAAGGGAGGACAAAAGACAATGCAAAATTATGAGCTGATTTGTAAATTTTTTTGTAGAAGGAATGAGTTACATAAAGATCTTCGCACTGGTAAATATCTGAAAGCATGTTACACTTTAGACAAAACATAAAAGGAAATTTTGTGTGAATGGTTAAAAGTCTAAAGTTTCCCGATGGTTATGTTTCAAACTTTACAAGGTGTGTGGACATGAAGAAGTACAAATTATTTGAGATTAAAAGTCATGATTGTCATGTGTTTATGCAAAGGCTAATTCTAATTGCATTTCGAAAGTTGCAATCGAATAAGGTTTGGGAAGTAATAACATAATTAAGTTTATTTTTTAAAAATTTAACATTATCAGAAATCAAGTTGGCTGAAATGGAAAAACTAGAAAGGAAAATTCCATTAATTTTGTGCAAGTTAGAAGGGATTTTTCCTTCAACCTTCTTTGAATCTATGAAGCATCTACCTGTGAATTTAATACATGAGGTAAAGTTAGCCAGTCTAGTTCAATATTGATGAATGTATCCATTTGAGAGGTAATTCAACAAAAATGATTGTAATTGAAGTAATAACATGTTGTAACTACTAAATTGTAATAACCATATTCTCTAATATAGGTATTTGCATCACTTGAAGAAAAATGTCAAAAATAAGGCTAGATTTGAAGGTTCGATATATAATGCTTATTTAGTAGAGGAAGCTAGTACATTTTGTGGATATTATTTTGTGCCGCATGTTCACACAAGAGAGAAAAGTTTCTCGTAATGACTATAGGGGACGAACAAGAGATGTTGATGGTAACTTGTTCATTTTCACATATGCTGAACGAACATATGGACATTCAATAAGAAGAATGTTAACAGAGGAAGAAATTGAGGCTGCCTATGGTCACATTTTATTGAACTGTCAAGAGATTCAACCTTTCATGCAGAAAGTTGAAAATGATTATTTGGGTTTTGAAATTTTGTGTTATTCATAACTGAAATACATAATAATATTTTTAGATTATACGAAGAATTGTTACGTGAGCTAATTCCAGAAAAAAAAACATAGGATGATACAAATAAAGAAGTAGGAAGACACTTTTCTTGATGATTCAAGAAATATGTAAGTTTTTGTTTACAAATATTCAAATGAGTGAATTATAAGATTTAAGTGTTTATATGAAATTATACTCTTTAATATGATAATTTCTTTTATGTAGGCCTTAGAAAATCCAATAGAGAATAAGTTCATATGTGATCTTACAAAGGGACCTCTGCAAACTGTTAAATTGTATCCGATGTATTTCATTAATGGATACAAATATCATACAGAATATCATGGTCATAACTTGACAACAATAAATAGTAGAATTTACATATAGGGAGAATTAATGGATTACTATGGTAAAATTATTGAGATACTTGAAATTGAGTACCCTGCATTGCTAATAAAGTGAAGTGAAGTATTTAAGTGTGACTGGTTTGATCCGACTCAAAATGTTGGCACAAAAGTGTATAGCCGATACAATCTAGTTGAAATCAACCATCGAAGAAGATTGAGACAATTTGAACCTTTTGTGTTGGCAATGCAAGCGAAACAAGTGTGTTATGTCCTTTTTCCCAACTTACGATGAGATAAGTCAAATTGGTTGGTCGTTTGTAAAGTTAAACCTAGAGTTATTTTTGAATCATATGGAAAAGGAGAACAGAGATTTGAAAGTGAAGCGTTTTAGGAAGATGTTTATGAAATAAAGACATTTGTCACATATGACGATAATGAATGTTTGAATGATCCATCTAACAAATATATTAAAATTTCATTTAGAGAGGATGACGAGGGCTAGAGATCTGAAGAGGAGTCGGAGTTTGATTCTTATTCTTTACAAAAGAAGATGATTCTAATTTACAATTAAGTGATGATAGCGATTAATTTGTGTTTGTAATTGAATATTATATTCGACAAATCAATTATTTCCTTTTCAGTATATTGTGTAAAATATTGAATTCAAATTCTTAATCAAGGAATGTCGACATGGCGACTAGTTCCGGATGGTACTAATTCATTCCGATGGGAGGAATGTGGCAAAATTCTCCCTACTGAAGGAATAAACAATGCAGGAAAAATCTCCAGTTCATACACTAATGATCGTTTACCTTCCATGGCTGATCTTCTGCTTCAAGGTGTTTAGTATCATCTGAACAAGATCACTTTCCTTATTATGTACATCTTATTTCCTTTTATGAAGCTATTATATATATTCACATTTGATGGTATATATTACATGTTGTTTTAAGCTTCCTTAAATCTCGAAGATGATATGTATGCCCATAGAGGCGGGCTCCACCACAGCGGTCTGTAAAGGATTAGGGAAATCGATTGTTTTAAAAAATTTGTCAATTCCACAGACCTCATCTGGACATTCACGTATGCATGTCACTCCAATTTTGGTTCGTTTAACATATTTCTATACTAATTATGTTTTAGGTAAATCGTTTAGTACTGGCAGTTCATCAGGAGAGTTTATCTTCCATACTAAATCTGGCGACTTATTTACTGTATCCTCTACAAGTTTAGCTATAACGGAAATGTTGTTGCAAGAAGGTGTTAAAAAACCTACACCTGAGGGAAGAACTATCACTGTTTCAATTGGTGCGTTCGAATATGTCAAGACTCTTCTTGAGAATCCAGACATCAGGGACTTATTTACCTTTACCGACTCTTATGTCACTTGGAATCTAAGAAAAGAATTATATCATTGTTATTTATTGATGCAATATACTGGACTCAACTTTAAAGATGATTTATTGTTGTCTCTGTAAGAATTTGTCAAACAACCTCCTTATTAGTTAGGGGTCAAGCTGCATACTATTGAGCCTGGACTGTTATTGTTCTTCTTCTATGACTGTAATATTTGTTAACCTTCTAATTCAAAGTTTGTAGTTAAATATTATATTCAACAAATCGCCTTATTTCCTTTTCAATATATTGTGTAAAATATTGAATTCAAATTCTTATTATTCTAGAAAATTCAATAAACAATAAATTTCAGGTAGATATTTGCCACCAAAGAGACAACGTGATATAATGTGACCCAGGTTCAAACAACGATTCGGAGGTACTTACTGTCAAGGTGAACCATCACACTCTGCAGCTGCAACTGAATCACCTCCTCCCCCTCCAGCTACTACAGTTGCAAATGATGCATCACCTCTAAATTCCAAGCCATTTGTTCGAAATTCTCCTTACAATATGCCTGTTTGTTTGTACTCGAAAAATTTTAATTTTTACAAAACTTCAACCATCATACCTCAACACTATAACCACCACTTCCAACCACTTTAGACCACCACACTCCATTAGTTTTTTAGGGCAGTTAATCCCCCTCACATTCCATGCTATTATTTTCATTAACAAATTATTTATATTTAGGGCCCTTCCCTTTGGCCCTATTGGATTTAATTTTGGTGGCTGTAAAAAATTCCCCAATGAAAGGGTCATCCTCTTTATTCTCTACCAATATATAACAAGTACCTTCCATATGGACCAAGACATTAGATTTGTCATTAAGGTTTATGGAAGGTTCATCCATCTTCCTATCCTTCCCTGTATCATTGTCTTCGACTTTAGTAGGCTTCTCAGTTGCTTCCCCCTTCATTAACTTCAACTGTACCTTCTATTCTACCCCCAACTACTGCTCTTTGCCCATCACTAACTTTAGTAATTTGTTCGGAAACACTAGTGCTATTGTTTGGAATGACCAACTATTCCTTATCTAAGTTAGTAACCCCTTCTCCCATTAGCTCATTATAATCTCTCTTTTGAAAAATTTTACCTGTAGGTATCCATCTTTTTCCTTGAGAAGAAAGTGAAGGCTCCCATTGATATTGCACAGATACATTATCTTCATAAAAGGGATACATTAAACCCCAATCTCCTAATCGGAATATTTTCTGGTAAACCAGTGGATACATCCATATTAATGCATATTCTAGCATATCCCAATCTCTTCCTATTTGTTGTATTATCATCCAAACATAAAGGTTTTCTTAGGAAGCTAGCTATCATACTCAATCCTTTAGTTGTCTAGTATTTAAGAGGAACATTATAGAGATTTACCCACATTGGAACCAACCTCTTCTTTTTGCAATCTATTTGAAAACTAGGCTACTATGGTTGCAAGAATAATGGGAAATTAGCCACATGCCACTTTCCTTCTTCAACAATCTTCGATGCTTGGGCTTTGGAAACAAATGTGAACAATATATATTTGTCTTATGCTATTATTGCCTAGATAAAACCTTTATTTTTCATGTTGATTGAGCCCGTCTTTGATTTATAGGAAATGCAAATCTTTTGTCCTAAAAACCCAATAAGAGAGTTCTCCTAAGACTTAACACCCTCCTACAGAATATCCACATCAGGGGAAACAATGACATGACCATCTTCATTCTTAAGAGGGTAGAAATGAAGAGAGGGATCTGAGGTGGAGCCCCCCACCACTTGCTTCTAAGTTTTCCTCATTGCCGAAGGAGATGAAGAAGAGATAGGTAAGGTCTGGGTATTGGCCAAAGAGGGTTGAGAGGGTTGAGATGGTGAAACACTTGGGGATTTTGGCAACGGAGGGGATTGGAGAAAAGGAGGAGGAGAATCAATAGCTTTGGCTGAGGTTGAAGTAGAGGCTAAAGGAGGAAAATCTTCCATAGTACTCTTTGTACTCTCAGAACCTTAGTACTCTTAGTATAACCATTTTTTAGCTTTTCCTGAGTGTTTTTCATGCATTCGTTAGTGGAAAATTTGTTTTTATTATTTAACATTATCAAATTATTTTTGGAATATTTTGATTATTTTGACTTTGATTAGATACAATTAAAATTTACATGGTGTTGATTTTTTAAGAAGTGTATAGGAACCACTTATTTATTCCTCAAATTTCTGTAAAATATTAGATGCTCTAATGTAATAAGAATAAAAATGAGAGGAATATCATGTAGCTGACAAATTGTATTCATTTCCTTCCTTCTGTTCTTACGCTAGCATGGTTGAATCACAAGTTGTTTAAATTGTTATGCTTACTAAAATGACATGAGGGCGTAGGCATCAACCAATTTCTATATGATTTTAGAATTTTTGTGACCAGTATGTTGGGATACTCACGGAAATGCAGTACATCTAGCATCTATTTGTGGTTGACGAGTCACATTGCAATTTGTTTAAGAAACTTTATGTTCGACTTTGGCAACTTGAGTAATAAGCTTAAAAGAATCAAGGACCATTAGTTTGCAAGCAACTTAAACTTTCCATCCTAACCAAATATATATCTTCTTG
Organism: Erythroxylum panamense; assembly: GCA_027123425.1. Lineage (NCBI taxonomy): Eukaryota > Viridiplantae > Streptophyta > Magnoliopsida > Malpighiales > Erythroxylaceae > Erythroxylum > Erythroxylum panamense. The sequence continues at coordinate 12,020 of JAOTIZ010027700.1, read as the reverse complement.
TTAGTTTAACCTTGAGCTTAAATCATTTATTTCACAACTTGCTTGACTAAAAAAGTTGATGAAAATTTAGAGCTAAGCCAGATCTAAATTGAATTATGAACTTAAAAATTATGTTGCTTTGGTTCTATATTCTCAAACCATATATGCATGACCTATTGAGAAGTGATCCAAAATTTCATGAGTTTGAAGTTGTTAGTGTGGAAAGATAAAAGATTGGATCTACCACTCTTACATGATTTTTTTGCCTATATTTTCTCTTTTTAATTTTTGCATGTTAGGCATAATCAAAAGATTAGTTAGAGCTTATTTCTTTTTTTATTACACTTTGTAGAAGCATATTTAAAGATTATTTTTCTTTAATAAACATGTGGTAGTTAAAATACTTCAAGTAAATGAGTTTAGTACAAACAAAATTACCATTGTAAATCCCATTTTTTTTAGCTTTCTTTACTTTCTAATAAAGTGGTATCAAAGTCAGGTTGGTTTTTGACTAGGTGAATGAAAAAGTGAAACACAAATGATGAGAGTTTTATTTCTTAGATGGCAATAAATAGTTCTTCAACTTCACAGCTCCTCATCCTAGTATTTAATAGAGACAAATGCTAGTTTTAGAGCATAAAAATGAGGACCTTGTTCAACTCATAAGATTTATAGGAGCTTAATGAAGAAGGATTTACAAATCCTAAAAAAAGATGTTAGACTAAAAGAGAATAAGAGAAAGGATGTAAAGGCATTGCTATTGGTCTTCCAATTATACCCCTCCTCATTTAACCTAATGCCTATTTACTCCTCAGTCCATTAATACCATACTATACTCCAATTCAATTCTAACATTTCCATTCTAATTTCTAATTGCTACTTATGCTCAGTAACTTAATGACTCAATTCTAAAAATAAAATAAATAAATAAATTAATAAATAATAATAAAAAGAAATTGGGGTCCAACATTTACTATGAGCACACAATATAGGGATTGAGATAAAGGACAAATGTGCAGTCTAAAGCCAAAATTAATGGAGAAGGCAACATTGAAAATAATCTACCATAATGAAAAATAAAGATAATGAGAAAGTTTTCCATAGTTCTTTCTATGAGGTCCATTAATGGTCACAACTAGAATTGTATTTAATGTCAATGTACTACTTAAAAATATTAACAAACTACCTTTTTTTAGAGCATATAACACATACTGCTTAAAATATAGCCAAAGGAAGGAACTTCAACTTTTGAAGGGATAAGTAATCAATGTCATATTTTTCTATTTTGTATTTATGCTTTTTATGAATTCCTCAGTATATGCTATCACCTGAATAAAAGTTGTAAAATTTCCTTTGCCTTTATCATATACACTTTGATTGAATATTTTCTCTACTATCCTAGTATAATACTACAGATTAATGGATCTATTATTTTACAATGGTGTAATGATTAGTAGACTATCAATCTTAGGAGGATAAAGTAAGTACTAAATCTAACCCTCTTATTATTATCTAGTCAATGGTTAAGAAAGTGATTGATTTAATCTAATTCTAAATTAAACTAAATAGTTCAAGTTATCGTTTGAAGAAACAAACAAATAATGAATGATAAGAAAGCATATATGATATAACACTTAGACTAGAATTCCTTTTAGCATCATCTCATACTTTTGATTAAGTTACTTAGATATTTTATTATTTAAACTAGTAAAGCATCATAGTGCAATGAATTATCACCTTTCGATATATATTTACCTATCCCTTAATTAGTTATATATGTTTATATGATTAATAATTATAAGAATTCACTAAAATATGTGGAATTTCATAAAAAGGTCACATTAATACTAAAAATATAATGTAGGTTTATCTTAAGTACCTCATTCAATCCTTAATATAATTGCCTAAGTCAATTTATAAGTAGGTTCTTTTGATAATGACTATATGTAAATTCATATTAGGTTTAAGCTTTCACTTGTTTATAACTAGCATTAAGAACAATACAAATATAGACCTCTTTATATATAAGATTAAATAAATTCATAGAGAATTAAAACTATAGTTTTATCTAATTAGAAATAAAATAGAACTAGGTATCAATCATCCTTAAAATAACATAAACAATTAAAAGTATAGACGAAATAATTATAAAAGTTTCCCTAATGAAGATTTCAATCTCTTAATATGATCTGCTTTCTTAGAATGGCTCTCAATCTCCCTCCTTGTTGAACATAAATGCAAGATGTGTTATAAAACTTCTCTTTATCTAAACAACTACTAACCTTAATTACAATTAGAGAGCAACTAAAAACCCTAATATGTTTTTAAGGTTTTCGTCATCCTTTATATAAACAATCTTTCATGGACATGATCTAGGATATGACTATGTCCTAGGCCTTACGCTTCACTATTTCTTTAATCTTACTTTAAAGAGAGAAACATGAGCATTAACTCACATGTGTTATAGGTTATATATTATAATGTACCTCTTTATCATATAACATAGGCTCAAATTTGATCATGAAGTTGTACCAAATTTTAAATTAGAAACACACTTTAGAATACAATCATATGCTAGGTCATCTTTGACATTCTTGCCATATCTTTCTATCCGGAGAAGGACATAGCCTACAACATGTCTTGTGTCTAAAACTATGTTCAACCAAAGTTGCATTTTGTTTTTATTTTACCTTATAAGACCATTGATTCATTGGCCAACATTATATCTAAGTAGCATCTCCATAACTACCTAAACATAATGTAAAATTAATTAAGGTAATTTAGATGTAAAACATAATTAAATACTAAGTGGAATATATTTACATCATGGTATGATCAATGTGAATGAGTTTTGTAACTTTTTTTATAAATTACGAATGATTGACTATAAAATCATTTACCACAACAACATTATGGCTTGGTTTAACCAATATTATTGACTTATTATTATAGGATTGCTAAAGTTGATACACGTTACTAGATAAATTGTGTTAGAAGAAGAAGATAAGCATGCCAACAAAGAAAAGAAGAGAAAGAAAAGAGAAATAAGAGATGTCTGATTTATCCAACCTGATAGTCCCTTTTATAAAGGAACATCCAGTACCAAAGTCATTGAATAGTTAAGTCATCAATCCCTCAAATGGCCTATGTAATATATTTTATTTATTGGGCTATAAGCAAATAAATATAGTAATCTTTCTTTAGTTAGACCTAAGCTAGACTTATTATTAGACCTATTTAATAGGATTGTAAGTCATTTACTACTAGATTATTTTTCTTCATAACAAAATTCCTTCCTTTAAAGAACCTTGTCCACGAGGTTTTATATGTCATTTTTCCTTCAGGCAATTGAGCTTAATGATGAACAATAAAAATTAGAAGTCACACAACTCTCCCTTTATTTCTTATATCCTATACTTGAACTAAATCAACTTCATCTTTGATTAATATGAGCAACAGAAAATGAGTTGTCACTTCTAGAGATCTATAAGACATTAGTTAAATGACTTATTCACAAAGGTTAATGTTTGAAAATAATTAATTTTTTTATTAACATCAACAATCAAAGGCATATTGCAAGAAGTTGAACTTGTAGGTTATCTTTCACCATATAAACTAAAAATGTCATCACTAATATGTCACTAAAAGATCTTGTTCTACCTCTTGAGAAACTATCACATCTCTTTCTTATTAACAAATTCAAGAAGATAAAAATTCAATAGAAACATTATTAGAATTTCTATGGTTGTATTTAAATCTTGTTAGCATATTTCCAGTTGAAAGTGAAGTTGTTCCTCTAGGGTCAAAAATAAAAATGATGTTACTATTCTTATTCTAGAACCAATTGATATATCATTCGAAATCTTATTCACAAGTTTTTCCAAAACTATAATGGAGGTTCCTTTGAATACAAATAAGTGGCCACTAATAAAATAATCAAGCTCAACCTTATAGTTCTCATATGTTACCACTTTGTGAGAAATTACTAGTTGTAGATATAAAACATTCTCCATATGAAGTGAGTAAGGCATAACATTTATATATAAAAAAGCCTTATTGACATGGAAAATCTATAGAAAATATTATTTCTTCTTCAATATTAATTCCATTATATTGTTCTTATCAAGCGTAAACCATGATCTCTCCTTTGAGTCAGTCCTCTGCCTTTTAAGATTTTTTTATTTTTTTAAATATTTTCTTTGATTATTTCATTATTGGGATCCAATTGTAATGATTTTCTAAATCCTTTACATATAACATCATTATAATTCCTTTATGCATAATAAGCTAATCCGAGACTATTGCTTGCTTGACACCTTGTGAACTTAATGTGTCTCTACAAGACTATTTAAATTATGAATGACATCCAATTGTTTCTATATTTTTTGAAGGCATATTAAATAAACGAGTTGCTACATCCAATTGGTATGGGAGCTTGCATGACATTAATATCTATGCTACTTCTAAATAATCATAAATACTATCTGATGGAAAATCAGGATAGGATTCAATCCCGCACGCAATGAAATAATTACAAAATCTATTTTGTATGATTTTTCAAAATCCAAGATTACTTAAAATTTTATAACATGATTAATAAACACACCATAATAGAAGCTTGAATCATAATTCATACCTTATTATAAAAATTGATCGTATTCTTATCATGTCCCTAGAACTGTGTCTAAAATTGATTCATCTCAGCCATCATAGCTGCATAAGTGTTCAATCTCTAATGATATCTATTGAACATTCTGAGAAAATTTACAACAGTTGTAGAGAGGGCTAGGTAAGAAGTACCAACTCCCTTAAAGTTTAAGCCTATTTGTAATGAGTTTAAAACATTTTAGTAATTTAATTGAAATAAAATTCTAATATCAATTAAACTTTAATTAGAATTCTAATTAAATATCAATTAAGCATCAATAAGATCCAATATCTCGTATTTATTCTTAAAATTTCTCAAACTTTACAATTAAATACAACTTGAATAAAATATCTTTTCTCTCATCAACATTTTCTTTATGTATAACTCATTAAATTCTCAAATATTTTAGCAATGAATATAAATTATAATCCTAAATCATATATGTGATTGGATAATTAACTTCTTTAATTTATCTTTAATTCTCTAATTAAGTTATTTGTATCCATACATCAAGAATAGCATATAGGAATGCATTATGACCACCCAAATATTTGGGATGTCAACTAGTTTTGATTAATCTTTTCGCACATGATTTTTCTGTATAATTTAATCATTTCACCATACAATATTCTAATTATATATAGAACATGAAATCAATGTTTACTTTATTTGAATTCATCTATATTAATTCTTCACCATTAGTAATTGATTATATTAATAAAATTTGTAAACTATTTTACATAGTATCATTCCACCTTAGCTAATGATTTTTCGAATCAATATTAATCAAGAACAACGAACTATTCTCTTTAATCACTTTAAGGTGATGAATCCTATATTGATGACTCAACTATCTTTTTTTTGTAGTTCATATTATATCTAATAACTACTAGTTAAGCTGCCATTGGCTAGATTAGGTCATAAGTAGTATCAAAATATAAAAATCCTTATACGAGATACTTTAGAGATCTCCAATCAAAGGTTCACTTATAAGATCATCACAATGATAATTTTTATAGACATTTAAGTAATGTTCCAAATGAAATTCTAGTATGGGGTTAGTTCAATACACCTGTTCTCTAAAAAACACCCAAATATTTGTTTAAGTATCTCTATACTTTTGTCTACGAGATCAACTTCGTTTTTTGGAAGGAAAAAACATAATGTGTGTTAATCTTTTGACACTCTATTAATGTCTAGTTTTAATAAACGATGACCAATAATAATTTAGGGATAATACATAAATATAATATAAATCTCATAATTTTGATCTCATCATAATTTTATTTACAACATATATTTATTCCATAGATTTTACCATATGCATATAATATGTATAAGATAAAGAACGCATTTAAATAATTATATTACTAAACTATAACCAGAAGATTGGTTATAGAGACTAAATCAATACCATCATTCAAAAAGAGATATCTTTCACCATATCCATTTATGAAAAGGCCAAATATATTTCTTACCAAACCCTACCCGTTAAGATGCGAGATGATGTTAGAATTTCCTTTACTAAGGTCAACAATTTCATTAAAAAATGACTAGACCCACTTGATCGGAGATGATGATAGAATTTCCTTTAATAAGGTCAACAATTTCGTTTAAAAATGACTAGACCCACTTGGAATTTGGTTGTATCCATGTCCAATGACTAGGCAAGGATTAAGCCCCATTATTCTCATAATGTTGAACATAAATGCAAACCTAATAAGAACATTTAAGGACAAACCACCATTTGCATACTCAATCTCACAGTCATATTTTTCTGGACAATCATATTTGTATCAAATGAAAACAAGAAAAAGCGTATAGAATAAAATGGATAAGGAGTCTTAGTGCATGTTTGTTTCAACTTTTGGAGGGTGAATAAGCACCTTTTTCACAGCAAAAAACAGTCTTTAAGAAAAATGAGTGTTTGACTGTAAAATTCAAAAGCATTTTTTTTAAAAATATAAATAGCTTTTTTGGAAGCTAAAATACAAATTTTTGATAAGTTCAAATTTGATGCTTTTCAAAAAAGTACTTTTTCAGCTAGATTTTTCAAATCAATTAGTGAGCCTATTTTTAGTCCTCTTTACTCTTATGTTTTTACACATAATTCCCACAATACCCACAAACACATCTTCACTTTTATTTTGATATTTATATAATATTATTTAACTTTTTTTATATGTTTTAATATTTATTTTTGATATTAGTTTTCCTTATATTATAATCCATATAAAATATTTGGTTAAATATATTTTCATTTATGTTTCATATGGTTTATAATTATATAATAATTAATATATTGTACTTTGTATATTGTTTAATATATTTTAAATAATATTTATATACATAAATAATATTTATTACGAAATAAAATATAGTTAAAGTTAATTTTTTTTTATGTTGCTAAACAATCTATGAAGCTCTTTCAAAAAATCTCTTTTTAAAATAACAGCTAAACAGTCAACTGACTTCTTAAAAAAATTCTTCTAAAAAAAACTCAACTAACAAAAACTCAACTAATATAAGCTCATCCAAATAGATACTTATTGCATCAAACATACATTGGAGCCAAGTAAGGTTACTTCATATGTGTTCATCTAGAAAGTATGGGCTTTGATGCTTCAATAAAACATAACTGTATTTCTTTCCTTCCTCATTCTCACTCTCACCTATTAGATTTTATTGTCGTTTCCCTTAGAAAAAAATATATGTAAAAATTTAAATGCGTTTTAATTTTTAAAAACTAATTATTTATAAGAGAGCTACATAAATCAATTAGTTAAAGCAAGTTTCGGATAAAATTTTAAATTTGGTTTAATTTAAATTTCAGATAATAGGTGGAATTATCGGTTAAATGTATACAAAAATTAAATGATATTATTATATTAGCTTTAAAGAGGCCAAAATATTGTTTTGCCTTTTTCATTAAAACAGTAAGTTCGAACAAAATGTACACTTACTTCAAAAGTTACCAGATTTAATCTTACTAAAAATGAAAATATCTCATAGATTTATAAAATTAAGTTCTTTAGTATAATTTGAATAAAATACCAAGTACTCTTATAAGAAACCAAGATTTTCTCCTTCATTCAAAAATAAAATTTGCATATATTTCCACAAAGGAAAACAAAAATTGCTTAATAATCACATATTAAATAAAACTTAAAGATAAATTATTTTTAATTAAATAAATTTATTTTAACATCTTATATTAATATTTATTAATAAATTATTAATAAAAATATATTTTAAATTTAATTATACTTTTCAATAATTATTAAATTAAATGTAATTTATGTAGTTAAAAATTAAATACAATTATTAACTAAAATTAAATTATTCTTATTTCATATCAATAGTTAATTTTACTTAACTAAATATATAATATTAAATTAAATTATTCATAATTCTATTATAACAACAACAACTTGGTCCTCCTAAATTGGAAGTGGTTATAAATGCTATTGGATCTAGCTAGAGAAATAGTTTTTATTGTGCCGAGGAACAACCCTTCACCTTGTTATGGAAGTTTAATCTTTATTAGTAGAGATGGTTTAATTCAAGTTATTGAAAAAGAATAGTATTAATTGTTTAGCTTTTCACAAAAGTACGAGATGTAGCCAAACTCGAGAACCTTTGTTGAGCACAACAGGGCCTCGTTGGTCATTCCTTGATCGCAGCTTCAGTGTGACTCGTGAGAGGGTTATAAGAAATGCAAAATCAAATTCTATATAGTGATCATTCTAGTGCTTCCCTTTAAAAAAAACAAAAAGAGAACAAGGTCAGGGTGGACATCAATTATATGTAACCTTTTTTTGTATTTTACAAAGAGGTTGTTTTCGTGAGTCAAACTTTTAACCTTTTAGTCATAAATGAGTAATCTTACCAGTTGCTGAAAGACTCACCCTCTTAGTTCTATTAATAATTAATATATTAAATAATTAAATAATATATATTTAATTGATAGTAAATCGGATTATGAAAAAATATAAACAGAAAACAAAAACCACTTTTTGTGATTTGCATAATTTTTGAAGGCTGAAAGAAACAAAAAATTAAATAAACAAGTTTTGTTACTAAATTTAAAATCATAAACAAAAAACTAAAAATGAAAATGAAAATAATAGGCTGTGATTGTATTGTTTTACTATAATACTCTTTAACTTTAAGAAAGTGATATATCATTTTATAATAGTATAGTAATAAGAAGAGTGTTGATCTTCATAGGATAAAGCACTACTTATGACTCTTATACTATTATCTATAATTCTCATACTATTATCTAATTAATAAGGTGATTTGATTTTAAACCAGACTTAAACAAATCAGATGAAGAATCCATTATAAAAAAACAAGCAAGTATTCAACCAGAGGAAATTAGATAATATATAACATCTAGATGAACATACCCCAAAATTCATTTTACATTTATGATTCAATTATTTAAAGATTCAATTGTTTGGATTGGCCAAATATCCATAATTTTTCGCTTTTCAATGTACAATCGCTTATCCTTTGATTTATTAGTTAATATTTTTATCCGACTAACACATATAAAAATGCATTATAACTAATATTTTTATTTCATTGGCACATTTAAGAATGCATTAAATTCAATGAAACTACACAATGGTCTATTTATAATACCTCATTCAGTCTTTAATGTCATTCTATCTATAACCAAGTTCTTTTAAAAGTCTATATGTAAATTAAGATCCAATTCAAAATTTTACTTGTTCCTAACCAACATTCGAACCAACTAAGATATTTTACAAATATAAAATTCTTTTACAAAAATACTAAATTCAGTCAATATAAGAATATAGAACTCTTCCTAATTCATATATAAAAGTCCTTAGTCACAAATCATCCTTGAAATAACAATAAGAAAAATAAGAACTAAGAAGTCATCCAAAATAGTTTCTTGATAAAGATTTTAATCTCTTGATGTAATTCTCTTTCTTAGAATGATTTAGGATCTCCCTTTATATTGAAGATAACTAGAAGGTTTGCTTTTGGGGTCTCTCTCTTTTTAATAGTTGTTAACTATAAAAACAAACTAAATTAAAATAATATAATTAAGGTTTTTATCATATTGCATATATAAGTAATTTGTTGTGGATTTGATCTAAGATATGATTGTGTACTTTCCAATTTCTCTATTTTTAAAAAAATAGAATATAGACAGAGAAATGCTTGTGTTGTAAGTATTTTCTATTTGTGCTTCATTATATGTCTTGACGTCTAAGCTACCCACATTTAATATTTTCATAAAGGAACATACCTTACAATGTTTTAAATAGGTATGGGGGTGGGGATATTTTTTCTTATTCTTATTTTGTGATATTTTGAGCATTTTTAGGCTATTTGAACAATTTCTTTTAATTTCTTGTTTTTTTGGTAAATCAAAACTTTATAAAGAATAAAAAGTTATGTCCAAGCAAGAGATACCATAGGTAATCTCTTAACATGCAAAAATCATAATGGTATGCAACTAACCGCCCTACCATTAATTGCCCTTATTAAGTCCTGCATGATAGAAGTAACTAGTATCCTGCCAGAATAGAAGCACAATCCGAGTAAAAGTAAAAAGATCAAGCTAAACTAATTGCCGCAAATGCCTAGTTATATACCAAGCAACAATACATCATCAAATACCACAACATAGCATATGCCTAAAAATACACGAGCTAAACCACAGTCTAATCAATTAGACGATTAAGACTTCATCAAAAACCTGCTAATCTGTATTCATAGTCTCAGTTATTTCCAACAGGAGCTTCTATAGGCAATGATTTGCTGTGCATAAACCATTGCCTATCAAAGCTCCATGGAATCCGAATTGCATTTGGAACACCTTCTATGGCCTTGAATATGTGGCCATCCAAGAGGTCTCATCTGTGGGGAAGTGAGGCCCCCCGGCTGAACAGTAATCTGCATCAGAAAGTTAGTGAAAAATAGATCTAATTACCTCTCTATGTGTGTAGGCTGAAATACTCCAGAACTCGGAAGATTATCCTGGTTTGTAAGCTCTCTACCTCCATGGCTACATCCTTGAATATTCTTGAATTCCTTTCGGTCCAAATGTGGTAAACCATTGTGGATAGAAGTATAGGGAAGATGGAATACTGTGGAGGTGTTTGGTGGAACCAAGTTAGGATAGAAGGAAGGCTTGAAGAGTTAGGGATGGGGGTTTGGAAGTGGGTGAGGCAATGTGTCCATACAGAATTAGAGAAAGGACAATTAAAAAACAAATGTTCATTGGGTTCCATGTCCGACATACACAGGGAACAATGGTTGGGAGTATATAGAAAGTGAAGTTTATCCCTTGTTTTGAGTTTTTGGATGACAGCTAACCAAAGAATGAATGAACACCTTGGGCTATTATTTTTGAACCAAACCAGGTTATACCAAGGTACTTGTTGGGTTGAGGGTCTTAAGATTTTGTAAGCTGAACCATTGGAATAAATCTGTAAAAAGCTAGGGAGCCATTCCAAATAATCTGGAGAACTACTCGGTTGATATTGAATGGGTTCAAAATCAGCAATGAGCTCTATAGGAAAATCCAACCACCTCCACATATTATTATTGATTATATCAGAAACCTTGGCTATTATAGGTAAGCTTGACCCATTTATCTCTCTAGGAGATAAGAAGTTCCTTAAGATTCCCCTTAGATACCACGGATCCTACCATAAGAGAGTGGATTGCCCATTACCTATCCTAAATTTGAATTGATTCCCTAATTTATTCCTCACACTTAAGATTTTCCTCCAACTCCAGGAACTATCGGTTGTGCACTCCACATATTTTTCTGTCTCAAAATAACCGTATGCACCCATTTAACCCACATGGCCTCTTTATCATAGAAAAGAAACCAAATTCTCTTCCTTAACAAAACAAGGTTCCAGGTTGGTAAATGCTTAATTCCTAGCCCCCCCTCCCCCTTCCTTTTTTGGTTTAGTAAGGTCGCTCCATTTAACTTTGGATTGATGGTGACTATCCACCCTCCTGGCTCAAAGAAAATTCCTGAGTTTAGCTTCTAGTTCCTTGAGGATAGAGGATGGGAGAATTGTTGGGCCCCGGAACCCTATTCCCGAGGTGGCCCCTCGGGCTGCGCCCGGACCAGGCGGTCCAAAACGTCGGACCCGATCCCAACATCCATACAAATCGATTCGCACATGCAAATCACATTTTCATACACAATATCAATTTAACTATGAAATTCATGCCATCATAATTCAAAAGAACGCAACAAGTGTTATCAATCCATACATAAGACAAAATAAGTCTAAATCCCAAAATACATGATAATGCTCCATGATGATATGCTTGGAGGGCCTACTAAGGTACTAACTTAATACAAACTCCTAAGAATCTTGAAGTTTCC
>JAOTIZ010027698.1:0-21307 GCA_027123425.1 Erythroxylum panamense | reverse complement strand
TTGAAAAATTCTAGTTATTCTCCCAAATGTAATGTTGTAATAAACCAAATTAGTGTTGATGGATTATTATTATTATTATTTTCTTGATCAAGAAAAGCATATCCCACCAAAAGATAACATAAGATTATCCTCACAGCCTAACACCAACTCAATTGATTCCCCCGTCACAACAAACCTAAAGATATCTCACAAAGTCACCAAACTTTGTATGTATCTCTCTCTAATCCTTTTCCTAATCCCCAATCTAATCTTTGTAATAACAAACACCCATCCCACTCTCATTCCCCATCGCGTGGTGTTGAGTCACACCCTGAACCCAAGTACATAATTCTTCTCAGTCAACCCGAGACCCCTATAAATGGGTAGAATTGAAGCAACAGGGGAAATTACTGTGGCTCTGCTGCTCAACCGCTTCCCTAAATTAGTTAAGTCAAAGCCTGACCTGAGCTGATGATGCTCTGCCACAAATGGCAGTGGCGCGTGGAACACAGAGTGGAGGAACAAGAAAGTGGGTTTGGTGTATGTGTTCAAACGTTTGGGGGATCAAAAATCTTGAGATCTTGTTGTGAGACTCACTCTCGAACTATTAAGACCCCCAAATCCCGGAAAGAAAAAACAATAAAACTCATAAAATCATAATCATATGTGAAAGAAGGAAGAGCATAGCAAAGAAGAACAATGAATGATATAAAAGAACAGTAACCCATAAATTAAAAGCTGAAAAGGAAAGAAATCAAGATCCACCTCGAACCTCTCTCCATCCCCACCATCACCCTGCTCCGCCTCTCACCACCATCGTGTTCTTCCGTTTAGTTATTTCACTTTTCTGTTCACAAAACAGATACTCTTTATCTAAAAATCACATCTTTCTCTGATCTTTCACTCTGTCAAAGCCTCAAAGTAGTAAAGATCCAATCGTTTTGCTCTGTTCCATTTGATACCCACATAAAGAACCGAACTTTGCGACCTTTTTCTGAGATCAATTGAGTGATCAGAGTTTAGGATAAGTAAAGACTCAATTTTTTGAGGGGAGAAGAGAATGAGGGAGGATGATTCAAATTGGTTCTCAAGATGGGAAGAAGAGCTCCCACCACCTGAAGAGCTCATGCCCTTGAATCAAACCCTAATCACTCCTGATCTTGCTCTTGCTTTTGATATCAGAAACCCAGCAAGTAACAACACTAACACCACCACCACCAACTCCCTCCATCAAAACCACACCCCTCCTCCTCCACCACCACCACTCACCTCCACAACCCCATCACCCACCAACCCTCTGGCCTCTCCACATCCAAATTCTGGCGAGTTCGCGGCAGATTCAGCTGAGTTGGGCTCTGGGGCTGGTGGGGATGAACCTGCAAGAACCCTCAAGCGTCCTAGACTTGTGTGGACTCCGCAACTTCATAAGAGATTTGTTGATGCTGTTGCTCACTTGGGGATCAAGAATGCTGTCCCCAAGACTATAATGCAGCTCATGAGTGTTGATGGGTTGACCAGAGAGAACGTTGCCAGTCATTTGCAGAAGTATCGTTTGTATTTGAAGAGAATGCAGGGGTTGTCTTCTGGTGGTGGAAATGGTGGTGGTGCTGGTGGTGGTGGATTGGGCACAGCAACTGATGCTGCTACTGATCATCTGTTTGCAAGTTCTCCGGTGCCTCCGCATTTCTTGCGGCCGAATTCCGATCATTTCTTGCCGTACGTACCGGTGGCTGCACTGCAGCAGCACCAACACCATCAGCAGATGGCAGCGGCTGCAGCTGCTGTGGGACATCCTCAGTTGCAAAGTCAATATCATAGGCCAATTGGGCATTTTGGGTCTCCTCCGAATGGTCAATTTGAGAATCCATTTCTTGCTAGGCAGGCACACCAGCCTGTGCATAGGATGGGAGCTCCTGTTCACAATTCAGTTCCAGGGTATGTGGAGGATTTGGAGTCTGTGAATGGAAATGGTGGGAGGAAAGTTCTTACTCTGTTTCCAACAGGGGATGATTAAATTGGGGGTAATAATTGACTCCATTGATCTTTGTTCTTTGACTTGTTTAGTGGGTTTTTTGCTAGATTTAGGGTCTTGGTTTCAGTTGTGCCAATATGTTGTGGTCGTTGTTGTTGTTTGTTCTATAACTTTATATTAAAAACTAGTCCGGGGCTTCATCCGCAGATCTAGACATTCCTTGAGTCATTCTTGGGTACAATAGTATCTAGTGGTTAGCAAAGGGGGTTTGACAGTGTGAATCTATCACGTCGTCCACGATTATGGAATTCTAAAAGGGTTTTAATTTGTCTATAATAGTCTGCATCTCCCATCCGCTGTTGGTGATGAACATTGATCATGATTTCTGGATTGGGTAGAGGATTCGCTTTTGTCCGTGATAGTTTGGGAATCGGCTCAAAGTTCTTGTATTTTTGAGTCTTTTCGTCTAGGACGTTTTGCTACGTGTTCATGGCGTGTGGCTCGGGAAACAAATATAAATTCGATGTATGGTAGGGGGCGGGTATGTATGATTATGGAAATTCCGTGTATGTTACCCTGAGATGTTGGCACAATTGGATTTCTGAACGAGGCCTAGTCCCTAATATCTGTTAAGTGGTCTGGTGTCTTGTAGATGTGAGTTGTACTTGGTTGTACATGGTAAGTCTCAATAGAAGGCTTAAGACCCTGGTATGAGTGGTTTGTTTCAATGGAAATTGTGATGTTATTAGAATGTTCAGTTTACTTTAATACTCAATGAACGTTAAGTAGTTCAATAATCTTATGTACCAACAAACTCTCCTCATCGCTTTATTTACTGTCACATGTAGATCTCTTATGTTGATGATTTATACGTGCAAGTATTTTGGAGATAGCGCTCTTGATGATTGTTCATGTTATTATTACTTTCATTTCTCGTTGGATCTTAAGTTTCCCATCTGCTGAGCATGCACAATACTTCTACATTACATAATCTTCACAGTTTTGGGTTTATGGTACGGGATTAATTTGTACCTGTATTCTCAAACCCGAAGGTTATTGACTATGAGCCGCATAAAGTACGATAAGTACATGAATGCATCTAGATCATGTTTCTTTAGTCTGTGATTCTTTTGTAAGTTTTTCCTTTTTCCTTGGGGACTGGAAATAATGCCCAAGGAGTAATTGATCATCGGGGGCTTTCTTTAAAGAAGAAAGAATCTGCATCTAGATTGTAAGAAAGTTATGTAATTTTTAAGTTTACAGTTGTTACGTTAGATAGATTTAAGGTATTTCGTTTGCAACTTACGGAAAAATGTGAGATCAAAATAATGCAAGTGGGAGCTATGCCCACACGAACTGAATACTTTCTTGTCAGGACAATCACATTCATGAACTTACTCAGAATCTCTGCACTTTCTGTCCGTTTAGCGAGGTTATGTTACCTGTAAATAAAGTTAGCCTCTTGACTTCCTAAAGTATGCTAATTATGAAACCTTTCTAACTCTTTATTTGTTCTGCATTGCTCCATAAATGTGGGAAGTTCTGTTTTAGATATCTCATTTAACTAACCAACTGTGACTGTACATGAAACTATTTGATGACTGAGCGTAAAAATTTGTCAGCCATTGTGTTATCCATATTGCTATCCATAGTTTTAAATTGCGCTTGCAGTTGGTGATCCTGACCGTTATCGCAATTTGTCGCAATCCCAGTCACATTTTCTGTAATTGCACCCGTATCTTCTGCAATTACTGTAGTCACTCACCGATTGCCGTGGATTTAAATTGCAGTTGCGGTTGGCGATCTGGACCGTTATCACAACTTGTCAGCAATTTCAGTCACATTTTCTGCAATTGCAACGGTATCGTCTGTAATTACTGTAGTCACTTGCAATATGCCATGGTTTTTATTACCCTTGTGGTTGGCGGTCCGGACCGTTATCGCCATTTGTCGCAATTTCAGTTGCGTTTTCTGTAACTGCACCTCGTATCGTCTGCATTCCGCAATCTGCAGTTTAAAACCTTGCAAATATGTATCCTAAGCCTCCACTCTCTACCCTCTGTACTATTATAGTTTCGTACTGTTGTATCATCAACTTAAGTTGCCAATTCGTTTAGACACTTCGATGCATCTGTTACATATAATTATACAAAAAAACACAGCACACAAACCTGTCTTTGCCCATCTTTGCTTTCCTCAAAGTAATCCATATCTTACAACCTTGTTCCTTAAAACATAGGAGCTGTCAGATCAGTTCCTGTCGGGGGAAAAAGGACATCCAGACTATGCAGAAGATAAGATTGTAACTTGAAGGTCTCCCCCAAGTTTAAATAAAGATTGAAAATTAAATTACGGGTTGGATTCATATAATCCAAACCCTCTTTTTCTAATATAAGGACAAGTAAAGAAGTCACCTCCTGAACTGAACCTATATAATAGGAACACATTCACATGGGCAGAGCCTACTTCTGGTTTATTTAGTTAGTTAGATTCCGTAACAGAAGAAAATGGGCACGAAGTGGTCATGATTGGTAAGTTTTTGATGCATGCAAACTCTGGGACCACAAAGCAAGATTGATTCTGAGATTTTAAATCGTCAATTTAATAATCAAGTTTGATCCAATTTAAATTTGATTTAAAGACTTTTTCAAGTTTAATTTTGAATTTTAGAAGACAAAGTCAGATTTGATATATTGTTATTAATAATAATAATAATAATAATAATAATAACAACAATAATATTTTTTTTTTAACATTCAGAAATCGCTTTACTAGTCAAGGAAAAAGTTGTACATATTAGATCTTTCAAGATTTCGCATTTAGCAAAATTTTTATTGTATTAATTATAAAAATAAGATAAATGAAAAAAGAGAGGAAAGAGCATAAAAAGAAGAATTCTATGAAAAATTTCAACATTTTTAGCAAATCAATATTTGAAAATGGAAAATTAACATATGTATATATATTGATTGTATGATTAATAATTTAATAGAATATGGCATGACAATGTCACTTCTTTTTAGTATTTACTCTTGACCTTTATTTTCATAAATTGTTATATTATAAAAAAGTCTTGAATTTATGAAATTGACATTTTTTAATATTTAATATTTAAAATTGAAATTAAGTACACCTTGTGGTCTCTTACATAAGAAATAAAAATTTTAATATATTTCTTAATAGCCTTATAGTAATTTTGATAAAAATCAATATATAAATTGATAGAGATTAAATTTGACCAATTATGTATAGTTTTTAACTAGATTCGACCACAAAAATTATACGATTTGAAGTTTTTTTAAAAATTCATTGTATAATTATTTTACAAGAGTTTATTATTCTTATAATGAGTTATCAATTGAAACGAAACTTCACAATTTGGTTCGAATCAAGAAGTCAATGGAAGAAACATGAATTAATCAAATTTTAGATTCAACAGACTTAGTTCAAATCTGATCTGAAATTTAATAACAGCTAAAACAATTTGAAAAAAACATGAAACTTAATCGCAATTTGAATTTTTTTGATTCAACCCTACTACGAACTTGATGTAGGTCAAATTACCAACGCTACTTTTTTTTTTGATACACGGGAAAGCACAAAATAGAAAACAAATTACAAAATATGTCGGAGGAGGTTACCCTCGGCTAAGTCTTCCAGAAGGAGAGTGGTACACTCAAGGGGTGCTATATCAAAAAAGGTGAGCCCTAGGCTCAAATTACCAACGCTACTTTAATGCGAAGGAAATGAAAATGAAAGTGATGATGCCGGCTGTGAGGAATTGACATTGCATGTAATGTGATGAGATTAGGGATATAAGATTATAGGTAACGTAATGAACAACCACTCAAATTTCTTATTCAAACTTGAAGATCACATAGAGCACATTAATTCTAAACTAGACTTTATGCTTCTTTGGGCAGTGGTTTGCCAGCTAAGAATGCTCTGAACAAAGCAAGTGACCTCCCAGGTGATGACCATGGCACCATGTGAGAGCCTCCTCTAATGGTCGCATAGGTTAGAATGTCATCATAAACTTGTGTCCATCCACCAACCTAGTAGCCAAGTATATAAGATAAGCTCATAATCAATACACAAGTAATTAGTGCCACAAAAATAAGGTAATGAAACAAAATTTTCGGTTGGATTAAGAATACATGATTAAATTTGTCTAGCTACTTCTAGGGAAGGAGTAAAAGGAAAAGAGAGTTTCTCGCACGAAGAAAAGGATCCAATGATTTTAAAAGAATTAAATGAAAATCTTATATTTGATTAAGTAGAGTGAAAATAAAAATGATTTATATATAAATTTTTTATGATTAATTTCTAAATTTGAAGTCAACTTTATATAATTGGTATTGGTTATCATTTTCATGAACATTATGTAATTTTTAGTAATACAAGTAAAAGCTACTAAACCAACCTAGTAAGTAAAATTAAGGTAATGAAATGAAATTCTTGATTATATTAAGAATTTATTTTTGTATACGTGATTAAATTTGTCGTAGTTATTCTTCGTGAGGAAAAACAAAAGTTTCTCGAACATCCAAAAAATTAAACGAAAAAATCACATGAGCTGAAAATCTCGTATATTATTTTGTAGAGTGACAATAAAATTTTGTAGTTTTAACTTATGGATTTGAAATCTTAATTTATTATATTGTTGGTATTGATCATAATTTACAAGAAAATTTTGTAGTTTTAGTAAAAGCTACTAAACCAACCTGTTTATCCATGTACCAAGCCCTATAAGAAACAGTAGTTCTCAATCCTAGCGCTTTAGCCAAGCTTTGTGCATTGCTCCTTGTGGCTATAAATGGGATAACTGTGTCTTGATCTCCACTGTAGATTGTAACTACAGCATTATAATTGCATCTTACTAACTTTGAATATCAAAAAGGGTGTGTCCTCCCAATACTCACCTGTACAGTAAAACCCTAATGCCTGAACGAACCAGATAGCCCACAATATCAATGGTAGGTATAAGCATGTTTGTTAAATCATAATTTGTAACACTGCCACAAAAAAAATCATACGTTAATAAGTTTTAATTACGGATTACGAATTATATTGCGGTTACCTTAAATTTTTGTTGTTGGAGAGAGAGTGAAAATTTACCTGGTGCAGGTAGTCCAATTAGCTACTCCAACAAGCTTGGCATTTAAGGCTTGCTGCACTTCTTTTCTGTTCAGGTAGTAATAAGCATTGACTCCTACACAAGGGTCTATATTTTCTGGGGCTTGCAACTGAAGATGTCAAATGAAATAGAGTGTGTTAAGGTGATAGTTGATGTTGTATATATGTCAAAATGATATCGTTTTTGTTTAAAGTTGTCAATCAAGTTTCCGATTGTCCGATTGAGCGGTCCAAGTTCGAACTGAAGCAAAGAAATTGGGGCCAGGCCGTTGCCAACCCTAGGAAAAGTAGTAAAGGGACAGAAACCTTACAATCTGTGGATGTTCCTGTGCAGATTGAAGGGATAACATGATTCGAGTTTTCGATCTGAACGGGTGATTCTGAGTCTGAACTAGACCTTGTGAGTCACCACTTGAAAGGCAAACATCAGCTATTACATCATAAATGTCAATATCATTGGAAATTTCCTTTGATAATAAATCTTCTACTCTCAAGCAAGCTGCTGTTATGTTTTTGTAGCCAAGTAATGTGTATTCTCTCAACAGTTGGGATATGGTGCAAGTTGTTTCCATGAGCCTGTAGGTGTCGTCTGATACCAATCCATGAGACCAGTAAAACGTACCAATTGATCTTTTATCTGTTTCAAACTCCACCAGAGGATTTCCTATCTGGGTATAGAAAAAAAAGGAAGAATTTGATGTTCAATAAGTATATGAATCCAAACAAAAACGAGATTACGCTTTTAACTTTGTACTAACAGCAATGCCCTTCAGATTGATCTTTGATCCTGATTGAAGAATGAGTTGTGCAAGTTGTGGAACATAATGACCTGTCAAGAAAATGAAAAGTTCAGGATCATGTATCGAGCTTCTGAGAAGTTGTGGGCTTCTTCTGTTTCCAGCCAATATATATATACATAAATATATATATATGAACTTGTGTTGATTGAGCTATAAGGTACCTGCATAGCTTTCACCAGTGATGTAGAAATCTCTGTTCTTGTATTGAGGATATCTGTCAAACCAGTTCTGCAAGAATACCTGATTGTCTTGGGCTGAAACGAAAGCAAATTTAGGGTATCTGTCAGGTTTAAAGCGCCATGATTTTGTTGATTAAATTGATAAAAAGAGTGTCAGGTTGGCATGTGTGAAAACCTGTAATATAGTCAGACACATAGTTGTAGAATGATGTATTTTCTGAATATGAGAATCCAATCCCTGCAGGTGATTCCAAGTAGAGCATGTTTGCTTCTACAAAAATGTTGAACTATTACATTCAGGAAACAAAATCCCTGGAGACTGATCAATGTGAGATCTCACGGGAAATGAGAGGTGAAAGCGTTAACTAATTGCAGAGTTTTAATTCTCTTAAACCCGAACTGGAATTGCGAATATCACCTTTGTTCCAGCTATAGTAATTTCTTAATAAGGTCCCATCACTAGTTGGTCTGAAGGGACCATGCTCCTGAAAAGCTCCAACTCCGACAGAAGAACAGCCAGGCCCTATAACAAGTAATAACTTAAGCTCCAGATGCAAGTCCTGGAACTTCATTGTACACATCAAGAACAGATAATTACCTCCATTAAACCAAAGAACAAGAGGCTTTGAATCAGGGTCTGATTCTGCTTCAACAAAATAGTAAAAAAGAGCTCTCTGCTGCTTCTCGTCAATGGTTATATACCCTGAATATTGCTGGAAAGTGACTTGAGGTTGCCCTGGTAAGCTAATAATCCTGTCACCTTGGAAGGAGCTCATGCACGGTGGTTGTAGTGAAATCGTACAAATCACAACCACTAGAATCCATGATTGAAGCTGCATGTTTCCTCGAAATGCTTGTTGGAATTCCCTATTGTCAGTGAGAATGGTCAGTGAACCAGAAATCTTTTTTATAGAATCACGGACAGACTCATTTTGTCGTACACTTGTCCGTATTATTGTTCAGATTCATAAGTCGTTTACTTATCCTGTCTGCTTTCTAGATTCTCAAACAAGCAGAAATCACTGAGAAAAATCTTCACGAGTGCTATAAGGACAACCTTCAGGTCATTGTATTTACGAACGTATGTATGTTTATATGTTTGTGACAATTCAATATTCGGTTCCAAGTTTTAAATTACGGATTATAAACTATTGGATAATTACGGATTCCAGCAAACCAAGCTAATATTATTGTTGCCATTGCTAATCGTTGTTTATGGCTAATTTTTAATAAACTCGAGTCGGTCGGTTAGTTTTACTGTAAAAATCTTGAATCACTAATTTTTTGTCTAGTTTTTAACTTTTCAGTTCGATTTATTTTAATAACTTTATTAAAAATCAACCAATTTATTAATTATTCAATTAATTTTTGTAAATTAATAAATTTTAATAAACTAAATAAATCAATTAATTTTTATTTAACAATACATTTTTTAATTAAACTTCAAATTTTTTAGTAAATAAGGATAATCTCTTTCATTCACATTTTAAATTATTTAATTTTATTCAATTTTTAGTTAATTTTATTACGGTTTAACTTCTTAAACATTAAATCTTTTGTTTGACCGGTTTAAATATTGATATGTTTGAGTTTTTTTTAAAGGATAAGTATTTCTTAAAAGTTTTTTATGAACACAACCTAACATACAATTATATGCTAGATTGTATTTTTCTCTAGAATGCATAAGTATAGACACCAGTTGCAAATTACAACATAGGTGCGATGGAAGTTGTTTCCCAGAGAATGACATGGTCTGGGAAACAGGTATATATATATTAACTGTACTAATTACTAGAGTTTATATATCAGTATACTCACTGTGTAAGCTTCATTAATTGACTGTTAAATCTTATGAAGTTAACTACTCTTTGACTCTAACTATGTAAACAAACTCAATTGATCGACCTTCATTAAAAATCTTTTTATATTCTTATTTATTTCGTACTACTCTATTCTTGCTGTAAATTATTTCCTGACATATTTTGCATTCTATAATTTGGAAAAACCCTGATGAGTTCCCTTCAATCAAACTTAACAATGGAGCTTCACCATATACTTGAAAACAAAAAACACAACAATAATGAAATTTGATTGAATTAATCAATGTTTTAAAAATTAGACTGAAAATGGATTTAAAGTTTAAAATTTTAACTGGTATTAGACTGTTATAAAAAAGTATATAATAAGAATTGAACAAAATTGAAGAATTTAAAATAATATTAAAGAAAAAGACTATTCTTACACATAAAAATATTAAATTTTAATTGAAAAAAGAGATTGTTAAATAAAAATTTACCAATTTATAAAATTTGATTAGTTTATGAAAACTGAATGATTAATTAATGATTAGCTAATTATTGATAGTAAAAATTATTAAGGTAAACAAAACTTAACTGGTTTAAGTTTTTATAATTGAATAGACTGATTTGGTACATCCTTATATAAAATCATGTAGTAAGTTTTTTTTTTTGTTTCTTCCATTGGCAACTCCATTGTGTCTTAAGTGCTAACTTCACCATCCCAAGATTTTTATGAACCATCCAACTACTAAACTTCTTGCAGGGTCTGACCTTGAAGGACACAACGTTCGGTCTGAAAACTGAAATTTGATTCGTTGTTGATTTCTCGTCGGTCTCCATGTTAAGACAGGTGTTAAAGAATCATGGGTTGTAACTTGCAACAGTACTTCTACTCCATTGTCTTCTATAAATAAAGTTTCATGATTGGTAGTGATCAAGTGATTTCAATTTCTTAACTAATTAAAATATCTTTTACATTTTCACTTTTCCCAGGGAGTAATAACTGGTTTGATTACATTTAGTGTTCTTAATTTGTTTGTTTTAAGTTTTAACAGAACTCATTTAACAGGAGGTTCTTATGGCAACCATATCTTTTTGGAGGACAAAACAGAAGAATTTAACTTAATTTCGTTGAAAAAAATTTCAGAGATAGACCCTGACGTTATTCTGATTTGGCATAGACACCTACCAAACTAGCTGGTGGTCAATAACAACATTTTCATGTAGATTATGCCTCTGGTAATGGTTTTCCTGCTAGAAATGCCTTGATTAAAGCTAATGACCTCCCTGGTGATGACCATGGCGCCATGTGAGAGCCTCCTCTGATGGTGGCATACGTCAGGATCTTATTATAAACTTGTGTCCATCCAGCAACCTGAATATTAACAGAAGCATTGAAATTTTACACGTAAAAAAGAGATATAAAAATGAAATTATTTATATATAAAAATGTGGTTCATATTTTATTTTCTTATAGTTTTAGTTTTTAGATGAAGATATCATGTATAAATATATATGGATTCACTTAAAATTAGTTTAATTTCTCTTATCGTCCCTTCAAACCCTTTATTGACATCAAAATTAGGTTGACGAAGTTTGATAAATAAAAATTTCCGAATTTGATTCCTATTAATTATGAACCGAGCTAGAGTTATGCCGATATAAATGAATTCATTTATGAAAATATACAAATCTACAAGTAAAATTGTGCAAAAAAAAAAGACTTATATTCTATTATTTAAAATTTTAAAATTTTAAAATTCTAAATAAAATCCATATAACAATGAAATAAATTACATATAAAAATAGGATATTCATAATTTATTATCTTAAAATTTTGAGTTGGTATATAATGTCTTATTTATATATAAACTTGGTTAAATTAGTCCATTTTCTTCCTCAACCCTCTTAAAACCCTTAAAAAAGCTCGTTACCCTAACAAGGTTATGTAGGGTGTCTTAACGTGATTCATTCATTTCAGTAAACACACTAAACTAACCTGTTTATCCATATACCAAGCTCTGTAAGGACTAGTTGTGTTCAATCCCATCGCTTTAGCTAAGTCGTGTACGTCACTCCTCGTTGCCATAAATGGGATGACCGAATCTTGATCACCACTGTAACATTATCATCATTATTATGAGCAGCTTCTTAATTGTGAACAGAATTGGGAAAGAAGCAAAAAAAACCTTGTTCTGGTACCTGTATACTAAAACCCGAATTCCAGATCGAACCAGGTAGCCCACGACATCAATGGTAGGTATAAACAGGTTCGTAAAATCGTAATTTGCAACACTGTCACAAGCATCAAATATGTTTAGAAGTTGATCGTCCTGAACTTAAAACCTGACGAGAAAGTAAATTACGACCTGGTGCATGTGGTCCAATTACCAACTCCATTAAGCTTGGCGTGTAAAGCTTCTTGCACTTCTTTTCTGTTCAAATACTCGTAAGTTTTTATTCCTACGCAAGGATCTATATTCTGTGACGCCTGGAAAAGAAAAATGGAAGATGGTAAGTTAATGTCATTTGTTACACAACTTGGGAAAAAAGTGTCTGAGACACAGAAAACCTCACAGGTTGTGGATTTTGCTGAGAGGATTGAAGGGAGGATAGTCTTCTCGAGTTCACTTTCAGTGGCTGATTCCTAGCTAGAACTTGTGAGTCAACATTTGACAGACAAATATCGACTAGTACA
Source organism: Erythroxylum panamense (assembly GCA_027123425.1). Taxonomy (NCBI): domain Eukaryota; kingdom Viridiplantae; phylum Streptophyta; class Magnoliopsida; order Malpighiales; family Erythroxylaceae; genus Erythroxylum; species Erythroxylum panamense. The sequence goes on along the minus strand of JAOTIZ010027698.1, from coordinate 8,744 downwards.
TCATAGCCATTATAATCATAAGAAGTTTCATTTCCGATTAAATTCTCTATCCTCGTGCATGTTGCTGTTATATTAGGATACAATAGTATGTCTTCTCGCCACATTTGTGACATGTTACAAGTCGCTTCTGTAAGCTTGTAAGTGTCATCTGATATTAGACCATGTGACCAAAGGAACAATGTCTGCGAATTTATATCTCGTTCAAACTCCAGCAGAGGATTTCCTATCTGAAAAGAGCAAAAATGGAATGTGATTTCCAGTAAGTTCCGTCCAAAAAATTTAGTAAAGAAAGAGCAAAAACTGATATATATGATCCTGTGTGTGTGTACTGACAGCAATGCCTTTCAGATTGAAGTTTGATCCTGACAGAAGAATGAGCTGTGCAAGTTGTGGAACATAGTGACCTATCCAGAAGCAAAGTTTTAGAGTCATAACTCTTGATCCAAGAATTCTGGGCATGAACTTACTTATCTCTTCCAATTAAAATAATCAAAGATAAACTGGTTCCACCGAATTGGGATATACCTGCATAGCTTTCTCCACTGATGTAAAAATCTCTGCCCTTGTATTGAGGATATTCAACAAACCAGTTGTGTAAGAACATCAAATTGTCTTGAGCTGAAAAACAGAAAGCGATCCTACCATAACTTCAATTTTTTGAACATGTGCAAGAGATTAAGATATAGTTCAGAAGCACGAATTACTGCTTGAGATTTCTGATATTAGTAAAGTCTTTTGACTTGTAGATTTAAGAAATGGTCATCTATCTTATGATAATGAATTGCAGATTCTGGTATCAGGTTTTTCATGCAATGCAATGAACCATAAGGCTTGAAATTGAGAAAAAAGAGTGATACAGATTGGCCGTCGGAATATGTCTAGAACCTGTAATTGTGTCATTCACATTTTTGTAAAAGGATGTATTTGCAGAATAAGAGAAGCCAACTCCTGCAGGTGATTCAACGTATAGCACATTTGCTTCTGCATCATGTTAAAAGCATAACGATTCAGAACAATGAAGCTGTAATTCTTGTAAGACACAGGATAAAGGTATAATACTTGAAAGACACACCATTATTCCAGCTATAATAGTTTCTTATTAAAGAACCTCCATTGCTTGGTCTGAAAGGACCATGCTCCTGAAAAGCTCCAACTCCAACAGAAGAACAACCAGGCCCTACTACAAATCAACAACAAACATTTGCAACATAGCCACAACTCTACACTTATAATCTAATCTTTAAGTATGGACAACAAGTAATAACCTCCATTAAACCAGAGAAGAAGAGGCTTTGAAGCTGGTTCTGTTTCTGCTTCAACAAGGTAATAGAAAAGGGCTCTCTGCTGGTATTCGTCGACAGTTATATACCCTGCATGTTGCTGGAACCCAACTTGTGGTTGGCCTGGCAAGCTTAGAATCCTGTTAGCTTCGGAGCACATGCATATTTGTACAAAAGTTGTACAAATCACTACTATCAGTAGGCTTGAAGGAAACTGCATGGCGTTTTGAGTTTTTTAGACTATGCTTGTTGGAGTTCGTAATCTGAAATACTTATAGAATCACGTCGCTGCTCATTTTGGCGTATTGTTTGGCATGATCTATTGTCATTACGGACTTAAAATTACATTCTAAGAGAACGCAAGTTTCGGTATATGATATGTATATTCTCAGTTCGATCAGAAAATTCAGAAAGAAAAGTTACTTCGGTGAAGACAATGAACATGTCATTGTAATTGTCGATGTAGGAAATTCAATAAATATTAATCATTGACAGGATATTCCTAGTGACTTTCATATGTTAACTGTGTTTGTCGCGGGTCAGAGTCTTCCTTTTAGCAGGCCCCGAAATTAAACATGAATTTATTGAATTTTTAACAAGGCAGAGTTTAGAGTCTATTTATAAGAATTAAGTTTGGGTTAATTATTGTTTAAATAATTAGAACCAGTTGTTTGGATAGTTAATTCGAGCTACTTATAAACCCTTTAACATTTCATATTTAATCAATATGGGATACTCTAATATTCCCCCCAAGTACAACTGAGACTGGACATCCAATTGCTACTTGAAATAAATGCAGTGGTAACCGAATCGGACCGCTAAGACTAGATACCCAAACGGACAACTGAGAAATAAAAAATCTGAACCAAACCTGCTCTAATACCATATTAAATTTTTAATATGAATAGAGTGTAGAGTCCACTTACAAGAATTATGCTTGGGTCAACCATTGTCCAAATAACAAGAATTAGATGTTTGGATAGTTAATCCTTACCACTTATAAACCCTTTAATATTTTCATGTTTAGTCAATATAGGACAATCTAGCATAATCGTTAAACTGAATTTATATGTTTACGAGAATAGCATTGAACCCTTGAGATTGCCTTACTACTGAAGAAGAAAAAACGAATAGTTATGGACAAAATTTAATGTTCAAATTGCCCATATCTTGGTTTATTTAACGCATTTTGAGTGAAGAAGAAGAAGTCCCTTCCTGGTGCACAAGGGCAAAGAAGAAACCTTTTGTTCACAGAAGGTAGATGTACAAGTCTAATAATACTTGACAATTTTATTTATACTAATGATGCTATTTTTACTATGAATTTGTATCAATAGCTTATCAAAATTTGTGACTTTTTTTGTTCATTATAGATCTTAGTGAATTCATAAGAAGATATTGATGTGTAGGTTTTATCAATGGTCAAAAACCTCAATGGATTAAATTAGTTTAACTGTAAAAATTTTAAGTTGTCTAATTTTTTGATTTAGTTTTTAACCTTTTAATTTGATTTAATTTAATAATTCTTATTGTTAAAAATCGATCACTTTATTAATTAATTGATCAATTTTAATAAATTAATAATTTTTTATAAACTATAATAAATAAATAAATTTTTATTTAATAATATATTGTTTAATTAAATTTGAAATTCTTCCCTAAATAAAGATGATATCTTTAAATCTTTTTTTAATTATTTAATTTTATTTAATCTTTAGTTAGTTTTATAAAGATTTAATGTAAACTTTAATCTTTTTGTCTTACAAATTTAATTTCTGGTCTAATTTTTAAAACATTAAATTTTAATAACTATTAATAATATAATTTTTAATTTAATAATAATAATCACTAAATATTTATGAAAAAAATATTTTGTCCAGTCCTGTTATTGATGTGATAGGAATATGACCCAACTTAGAGATTGACATCAAATCAATCAGATTAGTCAAAGAGACGTTAATTTAATGGTTAGCTCGATTTGATTAAACTAATAATGGAGCATTATGCTCCTGCCTTAACTTCCTAACCACTAGTTATATAAAGAATCATTGGCAATATAAGCCGGCGTCTTTTGGTTGGTTCCTTTGACTGCTTCATTGTGTTGATTTGTTAAAAAAATACATCAATTTGCTCAACACTTGGGCTTGCAAATGACCTTTTAAGATCTGAAGAAAAAAGGGTTTTGGTTCATTATTGATTTTCTATTCGAACTTCTAAACGAAAACGGATTTTGAGGAATAATGTACTTGAGAGGATTACCAAGCAATTGTACTACATGAACCAAGAGTCATGGTTGGTACTCCATGAACAATGTAATTGGTTAACTGAAACGTCGTGTAGGTTGCGTTCATGAAGCATGTCATTGGTTTATGTTTATGGACGATTCTGTTTTAATTGCTGCCTTAGGTAATTGTAGAGACGAAGATGAGAGATTGTCACTTTCACATGAATTGATGTCTCTTAGTGAGGGTCGCGGATATAGATAGTAAATTTGCGTTCGAAGCTATATTTTATCTTTAAAAAGTTTAGGATAAAAAACATAAACTTCCAAAAATATCTTTTTAATTTTTAATTTTCTAGAAAATATCTTTTTATTAAATTTCGTTTAAAAATATCAACAAAATACATGCAATATAAATATTAAACAAGAATTAATTAAATATTGTTTACAAGACAATTCAACTCAATTGTTAAACTCAAACTGATCTAACTAAATCTGAACTAAATTAATAATTTATTATAATTACATTAAATAGTTAATTTAAGTTGAATTTCATTATTTCAACCAGGTTTAAGAGCTAAGTTGAGTTATTATGTTAGTAACATTTGATTAATTCAAATATGATGTCTATATTCTTTTTAATTGAAGTATAAAAGAAGATTATTTTTGAAAAATTAAAAACTAAAAAACAATTTAAAGGTAGACGTTTATGTCTTCTACCTAAAAGTTTATTCAAAGGCCATTTTCTTTAGCTTATTCAAAGAAGAACGAGAACATTCAAGGATGTAGCTATGAAGGTGGAGAGTTTACAAGCCAAGGTAATCTTCCAAGTTCTGGAGTATTTCAGCCTAAACACATTGAGAAGTAATTAGATCAATTATGCACCAACATTATAATGCAGATTGCTATTCAGATGAGGTACCAGCATTCTTACAACACCTTTTCTTCACGGAAGGGCACATATTGAAGGGCATAGCAAGCTATCCAAATGCAACTTAGGTAATATGGAGCTTTGACAGGCAATAGTTTGCACAGAGCATCATTGCCTATGGAAGCTCTTGCTGGAATGACTGAGTTTATAAAGACAAATTAGCAATTTTAAGTTGAATTCTTGATTATTTACTTGAATTGACTGCAGTTTTGGTTCTTGTATGTATATATATGCTGACATTTTGCCGCTTCTGTTATGCTTATATCTGATTGTGCACAAATGTTGGAAGGCTATTGGTTCTAAAGTGTAATGGTAAGACTTAGGAGAGGAGCTTGATGGTAGGACAGAGGTTTTGCTCTACATTAAGTATTTTGAGTGTTAAGAGATTACCTACAGTATCTCTTGTGATGTAAATAATTTTTATTTCATTATAAAAGTTAATGATTTATAAAAAAAAATCAGTTTTTGATTGAGTAGATAATTCTGGTGCATACATTTTTTGTTGAAAGCCTTGTGAAACTCTGTAAATAATGTTGATGATACACTAATTCCATAGAAGAGGATTGTTAGATATCGAAATAGACTAATTACAATTTTGTCAAGAATGTTTTCAGAAAGTTAATATTACTTCATACATTGTGGATTCTGTGAAGTCATGAGAAGGATATTTTGTTAAACAGATAAAGAAAAAAATAGACAAAGGCATATTGGGTTTGAATTTCTCTTTCGTTGATTTCTTTGATGTACATTGTGATGTTTTTATAGATAGATTTTGACTAGTGTTTATGTAGGAAACTAACTCCTATAGAGATAATCCTAATATGATTCATACTAGTGTTCATATACGAAACTAACTCTTATAGAGATAATCCTAATATGATTCTGCTTTTGACTTCTTCTAACATATTTATCAGGCCAGTCCCAGTAAAGTTTTTGGTTTAAATGGAGCAAGCAAACAGTTCTTTGAATCAGGTCCTGATGCATGTGGCAACCAGAAAAGTTGACAGGAACATATTCAAATTTGCGGATTGCTCTGTCAAAGACAAAGTACCGGCATAGAGAATATCATCCCTCAGCTAATAACATGCATGTCTGTGTCGCTTTAAGCTTAAGGTTGGATTTAAGTAAACTAATGATGGAGCTTTATATGCGTGCCTCAACCCCATAACTATTGGTTACATGAAGATCCTTTGGGTAGCTGGGCATTTTTCGGTTGCTTCACTTGAAATCTTTATTGTGTCCGATTGCTAACATTGCAACCACAAGCCTGACTCTACACTAGTGGATTTGCATAAGAACTTCCAACCGACTTGGCATATATAACCACGGAGGCTTAAGAAATCTTTGGGATCTGACAATTGACAACATAACTGACCTGTCAAAGTCAAGATTTGAAGCATTGAGAGAAAAATTTGGAGTTTGCAGCAAAAAGTACTTACAAAAATAGCAAGGAGTGGCAAGTGTTATGTTTGCTACAAAGAGTACCACAAAGTCTTTTAGTCAAAAATCTTGTCAGATTTTGCAACCTGCAAGATTTGAGTTGAAAATCAGTCATTGGTAGAATTAAATGAAATGTCATTTATCTAAAAAAAAAAAAACTTGAGCTGTCTACTGTGTTCTAACCTGCTAAGTAGTATCAAAGCTTTTTTCTTATATGAGCAAAAACATGATATGTACAATGCCATGAACTAAGAACACAAAATTTTGATTCTGATACATAAAGCTTCTCCAGCATAGGATTCTGGCATTGTATACTCAAAAACCACATTTAGTGAGGAGATTCTTGCCTCTCCATAATCTAGCAATTCCTTCCTGTAAAAAATTCCCACTCGCAAGTCTTTAACATGTCCGCAACTCTGATCCACCAGTGTGGGGGGTAAGCTTCCTCCTCCACCGCTCCCCTCTTCCCTCACACTCTGTTGCTTACCTTCTCCACCAGTAATGCTCAGGTGAAAGATCTTTGGCATAAAAGATTGGATCATTTTCATATGAGAGGACTTGAAGAAATGGCAAGAAAGAAGATGACTGATGACCTTCTTGCAGAGCTAGGTGATGGATCTCAGTGTACAACATGCTTTAAAGGGAAGCAAGCTCGACTCCCATTTCCTAGATCATCATGGAGAGCTAGTGGAACATTGCAACTGGTTCACATGGATATGTGTGGGCCAATGCCTGAAGAATCCTTGAAAGGCAGTAGGTATTTTTTTTTGTTAATGATTGATGATTACTCTAGATACTCTTGGCTTTATTGTTTTAAAAGCAAGGGAGAAGTAGCTGACTTCTTCAAGGATTTTAAGAATCTGGTAGAAAATTAATGTAGCAGGAAAATCAAGACAATAAGAACTGACAATGGAGGAAAGTTTACTTTAGAAAAATTTGAGTTGTTGCACAAAGAAGCAGGGATCAAGCATCAGTTGACAACATCTTACATCCCACAACAAAATGCGGTGGTGGAGAGAAGAAATAGAACAATCATGGAAATGGTGAAATGCATGCAAGAGGAGAAGGGACTTCCCAAGAGGTTTTGGGCAGAAGTTGCATGCACAGCTTGTTTCCTGCTAAATAGGCTATATACTAGAGCTCTTGATGGAAAGACACCACATGAGATGTGGTGTGGGGTGAAGCCTAAGCTTAAGAATCTCAATATGTAATTCTCATGTACCATTAGTCAGAAAAGGCAAATTGGACAGCAAGAGTGAACCTGCTATCTTTGTGGGATATTCAAAAGTTACAAAAGGATATAGACTATATTTTCCTGATCTGAATAAAGTCAAGGTGAGTAGAGATGTCCATTTTCTTGAAGATAAACAATGGAATTGGCAGAGGACAAAATAAGAGTCAATTGCAAAAGATAGTGAGCAACCTGTCAAGTACTATACAGGTATGAATTTCACTGATCCTTTTATGATTGATGATGAAATTTTTAAAGATGAAAATGATGATGAAAACTAAGAAGAAGATATTAACTACGTTTCTGTGAAAGGAACAAGAAGCTTGGCAGACATCTATGAGAGAAGCAATGCAGTTGTATGTGAACCTTCTCATGTGCAGGAGGCTTTGAATAATGCGAAATAGAAATGTGCAAAGCAGGAGGAGTTGGACATGATCCATAAGAATAAGACCTGGACACTTATTGACAGACCAGCCAAAAGAAAGGTAATTGGTCTTAGGTGGGTGTTCAAGCTCAAAATGAATCTAGATGACTCTATCAGTAGATATAAAGCACGTCTAGTGGTGAAGGGATATACACAGATTGAAGGAGTGGACTTCAGTGAGACCTTTGCACATGTGGCAAGGTTAGAGACAATAAGATTGATCTTGGCTTTAGCTGCAGAAAAGGAATGGGAGGTGCATCAAATGGATGTTAAATCCACTTTTTTGAATGGAGAGTTACATGAAGAGATCTTTGTAGAACAACCAGAAGGCTTCATCATCAAGGGGGAAGAAGGAAAAGTATATAAGTTGAACAAAGCCTTATACAAATTGAAGCAAGCACCAAGGTGCTAGTACTCGAAGATGGATAGCTTTTTATTGCAAATCAGTTTTCAGAGGAGTAATAGTGAACCCACACTCTACGTAAGAGTTGAAGGAGGCCATGTAGCTGTAGTTTCTATTTATGTAGATGATGTGCTCTTAACTGGAAGCTCATGTTGGGACTTGATCGCGAAACCGGACCCCAACCGAAAAAACTAAATCATATTTTCGGAATGAGCGAAGATAAAGGAAATCGAATCATAACAAGGCGAAATAAAAGGCGAAAACAAATCGGAAACGAATCAAATATGAAACTAATCGGATCAAAGGAGAATCGAATCAAAGCATACAAACGGTTGCAATCGAACTGAAATAAAAAATTATGACATCCGATAACGTACACTTTTAGAATAGAACAAAACAAACATGTCGCGTTGGAAACCTTAAGACGATCTCGATCTAAGCAAATCCGAATTCGGCATAATTTTTTTCTTTCTTATTCATCTTATTCATCTTTATTCAAAACCATTCCATTTTCCTATTTGGAATTTACCAATTCCATAAACTCAAACAAAATTCAATTCATAAAATTCTTCTTAATCAAGCAATATCTCAATTTCATCTATAACAGAACTTATTCTTATTCTTATTTTTCCTTTTTCCATAAAACTATCACACATATCCATATAACAAAAATTGAGCAGTATAACGACTATATTTTAACAAACCGAAAAACCTGCAAATGGTTTTAACTCACTTCGATATATACCAAACCAAATCCACACCATTCATCGGACCTCCTGTCCGGAATCCCAGCATAAACAAACACAAATCTATA